>JABFEB020000038.1:5107316-5127223 GCA_019775895.2 Stomatorhinus ivindoensis | reverse complement strand
ACCCATACACACACACACACACTTCCTACTTTAGCACCATCCTTCAAAGGAAGTTTTGGTCAAATTGTTAATGAATATTTCTTGTATAAAAGAATCAGACATACGTGTATTACGACTGACACACTCAACTAATATACTGCTGTATTGCCATGATTAGTGGAGGAAATCAAGCATGTCTGAAACTGAATTGATGAAAAAGCCATAGACTCAGGATGAAAAGGAGAAGGTAACATTCTGTCTTGTATTGGATTTAGTGTAGCAACTCCGGAGCATAATGCGTGACCATATTTAATGAAATTCAAGGTACTGGACTTAATTACTTGTTTCAGAGCAAATCTCCAGTTCATGACAAATTGAAACAGAGAAACAGGAAAACATTCAGATCCAAGAGTTGCCTTCTTTAAATGTCAAGTAGTATTATACCTGCCTGTGACAAGATTGCATATATTCAGCTCAGGAAAAATTAAGAAAGCACATCAATATTTTTAGTGTCATTGGTTTTGCTATTTATGGATATGTGCCTGTGTTTTATAGAACATTTAATTGCTGAAAATGACAACCAGTGAAAATCCCAAAAATACCATGTTGTTACACATAGAATAATGCAAACTGAACAAATTTATAGCCATTTTTAAGTAATACAACAATAATATTTTTACATTGGAAGGGTTCAACAATCAATATGTGGTGGAACAAGACCAGTACTTTATTTCAGCTTTGATGCATCTTAGCATGATCTCCAGCTGTATCCCACTCCTGGAGCAAAAATTCAAAGAACTCAGCTTTGATGGCTTGTGACCAAAATCTTCTGCATTTTAGTATTGCAGAAGTTTTCGATGGGCTTTAAGGTCTGGAGATTGGGCTGGCTATGTAAAGGTTTTGATCTGGTGGTCCTCCATCCACACCTTGATTGTTCTGGTTCTATGATACATCCTGCTGAAAAACCAATCATTGGAGTCGAGGAACATGGTTTGGGCAGATGGAAGAAGCCTAATAAATTGCTCGAACTCATGTGTCCTTCACAGACACAAACCTGCCCAATTCCAGCCTTGCCGAAGCACCACCAGATGATCAGCAACCCTCTGCCAAATTTCACAGTGGGTATGAGACATTGGGGTTCGTACACCTCTCCTGGTCTCGATCTAACCATCGGACAACCAGGTGTTGAGTTTCTTTCTGGAAGTTGCTTGATGTCATCCTTCATCAGGCACTGTCAGATGAGCTGGCAGTCAGCTTAGGCCACGCCCTTCCTTACTGGTTCCCGGTCTTTCCCCGAGTCTCCTCCTTTACCTTGCTCTTCTGTACTGCCATCTTGTAAATCTTAAGCTGGGAAGCAACCTGCTGCTCAGTGTAGTCTTCTGCCAGCAGAACCAGGATTGCAGCCATCTTCTCCTCACCAAACCCCTTGATTGGCTTAGTCAGTGGTTATAGCACAATGTGTCTTGATTAGAATTACTTGAATTATTTAGATTTTTTATGAAATACACTTGGCCCATTCTAGTAGGATGGTTCCCAGACCTTTTCTCATTCAGTGAGGTTTGGTTCGGCTGATCAGCTATTTAGTACCTCATACCGCACATGGGATAGCTGCCAAAGTAATAGAACTGCAGATTAAAATGAAATAATTGGATCATTTTTACGAGAGCGGTACACATGCAACACTGTTACAGGCAGATTTGTTTTATGATCTGAGTATACTGCGTGATGACGTCTTGTTCACCCACTTCCACTGATGAATTTGTGATTAAGTCATATACTGAATGTTTAGGCAAGAGAAACATTTCTCTTATTTCTCTTAAAAATAACTATAATATTTAATTTATGTCCAGTGACCTTAAAATGCATCACAGAAGTCTGATGTGCCTTTGATCACCCCAATCAGCATTTGAAAAAAAAAGTCATATTGACTTTGACATCCTGATAATTGTGAATTAGTTTGGTACAGAATCATGGGAGATTCATTTAATCAGATTCATTTAATCCAATACTAAGGACGAGAAACAAGTGTATAAAAGTTCACCGACAATAGATTTAACATGGTATCTCTTCAGTTGTTGGATTCAGACATTTTGAAGTCCATTTCATGAGCAAAATCAACTTGAAAGCCACAAGAGTGACCCCTAGTGTTGTTGTGATTGCTTTGCTGACTCCGAACGTGAGCTACAAGTCATTTTTTATAGGAATAAAAGCACGGAATGTAAACTTAAATTATTTTACAGCTGTTTTTTCTATACCTTTTATGCGATTTATTCCAATTAAATGCATCTTAATCAGAATAACTTAGCACTCGCTAAATCAGTTTTCTTCTCGTTTCCTAATCATTAATAATCCAGTTACCGTAAAACATCTACCCGATGTGCAATTTGCTTAAACGGCATCGATCTTATGTTTGCCAATTCAGAATTAATTATAGTATAAAGTTCAAATGTTAATATCACATTGCGCGCACTCACGTGTTGTTTGTGTATAGTTTTGTATTGCTTGATTTTTCACCAACAGTACACTTCATATACCTACGTGTTGCTTTAAAAAAAAAAGATATGAAACAAATAAGCAATTAAACACCACTTTAGGACAAAAACACTATAATTACATGTCATGCCTTGTCTTATAGGTTTCTGCAATGAGTTTTTTGATCTGGCTATAGTATGTGATGCATATTGAAGGTTGGCTTTAATCTATTTTAGATCCATTAACTTTAATGGCACTGAAATGACCAAAGAAAGAGAAAGAGCTCTTGTGCAGAAAGACAGTATGAAATGGAAATGCATTAGACAGAAGAGAAAATATGGCTCTGTGAGAAAAAAAAACGGTAAACAGAACATTGCACCGATATGCTTTGAAGTTGTTTGAACTGGGCAAGACTATTTTGAACGATAAAAGCAAGCCTCTGTTCACCTGTACCAAGTGAGACCAAAATAATACGCATGTTCCACTCTGACAACCTTTCACCGTATTTCTTCTGATTCGATTTTCTTTTTTCATTTCACACATAACATGTACCATGCATATTTAAGCAAGAAAAACAAAGAAGCAAAGAAAAATAAAAGTTAAAAACTTGGTTTCTCTCCACTGCCCACAGGCTAGCATTGATCCTGAGACTGAAATTTTTCTTTTGACAGCCCAAACTGCATTTCCCGTGGCTGGGCTTCACCTGGGACTGAAATGACACCAGCAGGACATGCACATAGGATGACCCACTTCTGTAAAATGGGCAATTTTCATTGATGTTCTCTTTTACAGTTTCACTAAAAAGTTCTGTTAAAATATACCTGTCATTTCTGTAACAATATTGCCAGTGTTGTTATGGAGTCTAACTGGCACAACCAATTATATAACAAATTGACATTTTGAAATTCTGATTCTAGCAAATACTACTGTAATGCATTTTTTCAGGCAAATTGGAATATTTGATTAATTCCTTAACACACCTCCCTTTAAATTTCCTATATATTCTTTCTTTATGCAGTAAGCGTGTAGTACTTATATGCATCTGTATTTATGTTTTACTGTGATGTGTTTTGGCTCAGTTCAATGGGGAAAAGTTGCTTACACACATAAATTAGGTATCTAAATATTTATCTGGACTCTCCATTCATTTCTGTGAGCATGACCCTAATCTCAACAATAACAACCTTAACCCCTACCCAGCTGTACGCTTAACCGTAAGTAAGCAAACTAAATATGACCTTTGGCATTTTTAATTTTTTCATTGCATTCCCAGATTTTTATGGGAACCTGAAAAATGGTCCCCAAAGAGTCAAAATAACAGGTTTTTATCACATTGTGGAGTACATTTGTTCTCCACAATGTAATATAAACATAATCCACAGGCACGCACACATAATTCTCCCAGTATGAACAGGACTAGAATAAAGCATGATGCTAAGAACGTTGATCTTTTTAAAATCAGCAGCAGTAGCTTTTGAGTCTAGAAAACCTCCTGAATGGAAGCTGCCTTTGTCAGCTCCGTTTTTGATTAGTCCACTGCTTGGCAGCTCCATTGTTTCGCAATATGCTTTAATTAGCACATCATTTACACCAGAGAAGACCAAATTATTTTAGAGCCGGGGCTGAGAACATCAGCATTCCCAGCAGCTTTCAAGGACTGAGGGTGCCAAGAGCTGAGCGGAGACTAAGTAGATAACTTTTCAATTTAGACTTAAAGACTGATGCTTTGTTCCTTGTGTGCAGACTGAGATGTATGGGCAAGATTAGGACTCACAGTGTCATTCAGCATTTCCTAATCATGAGGCCAAAAACAATATAAATGTACTTTGTTTAGCTCAAGAAAATGGGATTGCTTCACTGCCCTCGTCATGCCGTGCCAAGTCTGCCTGACACTTGTATTTGCATGTGTGTGAACAAGTAGTACATGCTTAAATCTGCTTAGATAATATCATTGGTGCAATATAAGTTATATATTACAGTTTTTTTCTAAATTGTTTAAAGACATTTTCTGAAACGGTGGTAAAACTTTAAGTGCAACCGCCATATCAGTTTATCCAATGTAGCTGAAGGCCATTCACTCAAAATGTTTAATGACATAGCTTCCAACAATGAGGACTGTGAATGTCACCACAGTATGCCATTATTATTGCTGTAACAATTGGTTCTCAAATTATGGCACTCGATGCCTGCGAAAGACTGCGTGACGGACATACATGTCAGACAGGGACTCCCAGTGAAGGGAGTATGAAAACACTGCTGGAATGTTCTATCACCTCTAGTTGTACACAAGGGTATTTGTGTATTTAAGCATTAATTAATGGTGGTACAGTATGTTGCTAAAGTATGCACCTATAGTCCACAATATCACCACTGGTTCATGGAGAACCAGCTATTTCCTGAGAAGATACACAGCGCATAAAGTCTGAGAACCATTGGTTTAAATCCTGACAATCGAAATGCTATATGTGTCAATATGTTTTGCCCCCTGAATGTGTGGATTATCAACGACACAGTTTAGGCTCCTCTATCTGATCAGGCTCATTCATACTTAGGCTGGTTGATTACTTGATATATGGTTGTGGCTCATATTTCGCTTGAAATTGCTCTGTGTCTTTATCTCCCACTTGCAAAACTGCCCAGTACTGTAAACCTCATCCTCTCGCAATTAATAAATCACATGATTCACCTTCATTTCCCTTGACACCACATTAATACAGGCTCACTGCATTTCATGAACTACATATCTATGGCAGTTTATGACTGTTGGAGAATTGGAGCCTGTTAAGAGTTATACAGTGGGAATGATAATACACATGCACTGGCGATTCTACACCTTACACGAAATGGACATAACGAGTGGGACATACCTCTTAATCATTGAATTCAGGTATTCATTCAGACATATTGCTACAGGTTAATAAAATTTACATCAAGGGATGCAGTCAGGTTTACAAACTTTTGTGAAATAAAAAAAAACACTTGTGAAAGACTGGGTTGTTCTGATGTTCTGAAGAGCTCACTTAAAGTGTGGTACTGTCATAGGATACCTTTGCAATAAGTCAGTTCAAGAAGTTTGTACCCTGCTAGATATTCCACAGTCAACTGTAAGTGGTATTATTGCAAAGTGGAAACATTTTGGAAGTAAAAGACTGAGTGTTGAGGTGAATAGTGTGTAAAATTTGCCAGCGCTCTGTCCAAACCCCTTCTGGCATTAACCCCAGCACAAAAACTATGCACTGGGAGCTTCATGGAATGGGCTTTGATGGCTGAGCGGCTGCATGCAAGCCTCACCTCACCAAATACGATACCAAGCGTAGGATGTAAAGTGTAGGAGTGGTATAAAGCACGCCACCATTGGTCTCTGGAACAGTGGAAACATATTCTGTAGAGTGAGGAATCACCCTTCTCTGTCTGGCAGTCTGAAGAACGAGTCTGGGATTGACAGATGCCAATAGAACATTGGCCAGACTACATTGTACCAACTGTAAAATTTGGTGCAGGAGGGATAATGGTATGAGGTTGTTTTCAGGGGTTGGACTGGACCCCTTAGTTCCATTGAAGGGAGTTGTTAATGCTTCAGCATTCTAAGACATTTTGGTCAGTTCTATGCTTCCAACTTTTTGGGAAGAGTTGGTGACGGTCATTTCCTGTTACCAGCATGCACTGTACCCAAGTGCACAAAGCAAGGTCTATAAAGACATGGTTGGGTGAGTTTGGTGTGGAAGAACCTGACTGACCCACACAGAGCCCTGACCTCAACCCCATGGAACACCTTTGAGATGAACTAGAGATTATGATCCAGGCCTTCATGTCCAACATCAGTACCTTACCTCACAAATGCTCTTCTGGATGAATGGGCAAAAATTCTCACAGACATACTCCAAAATCTTGTGGTAAGCCTTCCCAGAAGAATGGCAGTTGTAATAGCTGCAGAGGGATTTCAGCTGTCCTAGTTATGTCACTGACCCCAGGACAAATGGTTATTCTAAATCCATTTTGCAATTTCGTCAATTTTCTTGAGGGCCACGTCCCCCTAGAGGTCAGATACTAGAATCACCCCTGTATATCTATGAAAGTAATAAAATGCTTCAGAAAAACAATGAGCAAGGTTTACTCAATGTACTCCAAAGCTTATACAGCAGCGTAAAATGCTTATGGAGTTGAATTTTGTGTGAACACACTGGGAAATGCTTAATATGCTGTGAATTAATTCAGTGTATATGTGAGAAACTAAACATAGTGCTGCTGGGAAAAAATGACTGTCATTTGAGGATTGTGCATAAGCTATTGAGAAAAAGAATCTGCGAAATATAGGAATCAGAATTTGTGTTTTCTGTATACCTGTTGATTTGAGTTTCATTTGTATGTAATTATTACCGTTTCCTTGCCCTAGGACTACATTTTGCCTTTACTGTGGACTTATGGGTTTTTTTTTCTCCTCCTCCTTATCAAACGACCTTGGGTTTGTGAAAGGTACTATATAAATGTAACATATTGTTATTATTAACCCAGTTAGGGCATTAAGAACCTGTGTCAGGCAGCTCTGGTCGTAAACCAGCTGTACAGGCTTCGCAGGATGCTAGTCCAACACAGATGTGTACACAGGCACATGCACCATGGGTAATTCTGAGATACCAATTAAACTAAATTAAAGGTAGAGAACCTGATCCATTCAGGGCACACAAAATAATAACAGTGGGTTCCCAGGACTGGAGTTGAAACAACTGCTTTATTACTGGTTGATTGAGAGGTTATCCCAAAAGCCCACACCAACACTGGCTCTACATGGATCAGGTTCTCTATCACCGGCCTAAATATATGTCTTCAGACAGCTGGAGAACCAACGCGGCATGAGGAAAACATGCAAGCGCCATGCACACGGGGCAGAGGTACAATTCAAATCTTCAACTTACGTTTATTTTTAATCAGTTTGTATTTTAAAAATTGCAGCCTTTGTTTTTTTTAATTGATTTTGGTTTAATATTATAATATTTAAATTCACATTTTGTAATATTTATATTTATTTAACAGCTTTATCCTTGTTCATATACCACAAAATTGCTTTGAGGGATTCGTCCCAGAAAAACAAAAAACAAAAAAACAAAATGGGAGCAACAAGCATGTTTTCATAAACTTTTATCATAGCCCAAAGAGGTTAAAAATCATTGGGAATTAAAGAAAAGGAAACACATCGGAAAACACAGTCCAAACACAGGCCACAACCAGCACAGGGAATAAAGAGAGAATGACTAAATCTAAATCATTTGACGAAGAACAAGAAAACCAGGAAAAGCAAGCTGGGGTCACACACAGAATGCAGACTGCGAAATAGCTGTGTGTTGTGGTGAGACATGATTCTTCACAAGGAGTTCAGTGAAACCATGTTCCTTTGTTCCACTACAGATACCCAGGTTGCCTTTAGTCTTCAGAAGAGGCAGAACAGAAACTGGTTGTGACTGCCTGTTCTTTTGCTCTGATGTGGGCGTGGCAGCCATTCTTCAGTTTGGGGATAGAGTCGATAGTTATTGCTTCTTCATAACATTAATTTCACTTTTTAATCTTTAAACATACTGCTAATGTTTGCATAAACTGCACTGTCATAATGCATTCATTCTGCATTCATAGAACATTCATGAGCTGCATGTAAGTACAATATAATGTTTGTTTTAATACATATTAAAACTGTAAAGGAATGTCAGGATGTCAAATGCTGCTTATGAATGTTCTATGATTGCATTATGAAGGTGCAGTTAATGTAAAGTATTTAATGGGTATAATTGCTCAAATGTCCACTAGTCAGAGATTCAGTGACAGGCACTTTACAGATATCCAATTTAGGCTGGAGAAAATTATTCTGTTACAAACACCCCCATAAAAACCGGGCAGTTATGTTTACCTTCAGGTTAGTACTTTTAACCTAGAGTTACTCTCAGGGACTGCAAGGCAATGCATGATGCTTTCTCAAAACACCGTCTTCACATTTTCACAGCATGGTCACAGGTTTCAGATAACAAGCACCTACTCACCTACTCACCTATTCTGGTGTTACAGGGCTGCTGGGAGGCCAGACTACTGGCATGGTACCACAGAACCTGAACCTGGCGAAGGTCAGCTCCAGGAACATGACTTTTCGGGAAAATTAATTGTATTTTAGCGGCATTACTCCTACACCTTCCCAGTTTCCATCTCATCAAAATATTACTTAGCATACCATACTCAGCATCCCTTGCTTGAGGGGATTGGGTCAGTAGGCTACGCCTCTGTCTCTATGACTGGAAGGTTGCTAACTCAAGCCTCACCTTGGCAGAATAAGCACAGGTCCATAGGCCTTACAGTCATGCCCTTAACCCCCAGCTGTCCTTCAGTGCTAAGCCTGCACTCACCTGCATGGTAGGCAAGAAGGGAATTTACCCGCAATGATCAATGAGTAGTCATCGCTGTTATTTATATAATCAAGTGAAATATACATTTATGAATGAAATATATATTTAGCATGATAATCATTTTCCATTTTTTCCACGATTTATGAAACACATGTAGCTACAGACAAGGTGTAGCAATGCCACCTCCATGCAGAATTCACCTGGGTTTTTCCTGCAACTCTGCACCCCCTACTGCTGTTAGGTGAATTAGCATCTCAGTGTGGTGTAATTTATGAGTGTGCCCCGAAACAGACCGACTTCCCACCCAGGGAGCTCCCCTGCCTTTTGCTCTATGCCCCCCCCCCCGAGATTTTGTCCTGGCTAAGTGGTTAAAAGACAGATCTCCCCAATAAGTGCATAATGCATATAGAAATTGCTTCATTGAAATGTATAAATTGCAGTATTTATATAGCGGTACTATAGTTGGGCTGGCTGTATTCTCCCAACAGATGTGTAAGTTACTTTTGCATGTAAATATCGGCAAACTTGAGCCACATGTATTAACATAAATATGTTGGCAGCTCGGTCACACCCACAGGTCTGAAGCTGAAAAAGAAGGTGTGGCTGTTGAAGAAGGATAATAAATTCAACAAGTAAGAAAAGGGGTTACGCCCTGAATGATTCTGGGCCAGAGTTAGGAGCGCGTGACGTCAGGAGGCCGGGTCAGAGTCGTCAGAGCGAAAAGCAAAAGCTACGATGAATGCAGAGTGAAATGGAGAAGGTAGAGGTTATTGGAATAAGACGACAAGTCGTGAGCAAGATTTTTTTTAAATGAAAAACAATACAGGAAGTCGAAAAGAGAGTCATGTAAAAATGGTACTGGATGCCCTAAAAAGGAATTTCATGGAATATCATACCATGTTTGGAAAGAGACTTGCTAACCAGGTGACTGTAGCATTGAACTCCATGACCCTTTTGGAGGAATCGGAAAAGTTGTTAATGTTGTGTTTACTTGACCTTAGCTAACTACACTGAACAAAAATATAAACGCAACACTCTTGTTTTTGCTACCAAATTCTCTGTACACAATTCCTGGAAGCTGAAAACATCCCAGTTCATCCATGGCCAGCATACTCAGCAGACATGTCACCCATTGAGCATGTCTGCGATGCTCTGGATCGGCGTATACGACAGCGTGTTCCAGTTCCCGCCAATATTCAGCAACTTCGCACAGCTATTGAAGAGGAGTGTACCAACATTCCACAGGCCACAATCAACAACCAGATCAACTCTATGCGACGGAGATGTGTTGACCTGCGTGAGGCAAATGGTGGCCACACCAGATACTGACTGGTTTTCTGCCCCGCCATAAAGCAGTCTAAAGCACACCTGTGCAATATTGATTCTGTCCAATCAGCACCTTGACATGCCACACCTGTGAGGTGGTATGGATTGTCTTGGCAAAGGAGAAGTGCTCACTAACACAGTTTTCGACAGTTTTGTGAACAATATTTGAGAGAAATGGGTCTTTTGTGTATCTAGAAAAAATTTTCCGATGTTTGAGTTCAGCTCATGAAAAATGGGAGCAAAAACAGGAGTGTTGCGTTTATATTTTTGTTCAGTGTAGCAAGTTACCATTAGAATTAGATGTCGGTGTACCACCCAGTGACACATAACGTACCGCAACTGTGTCAAGGATCTAGACATTTAGGACTGAAAAATGTACACAATATCACCAGCCACCCTCTGCAACAATCCAGTTTCCAGGACAGACAAAGCTTTGCTTTGTTACAAGAAAGAAAATAAGTCACACGCTGTCTTGCTTTAAATGTCAGTAATTTAAGTTAAATTTACCTATTCTGTCTTTCATCTGCCTGCTTCAACACAGAGGAAGAGAATGCAGAACGTCAGGAGCATCACGTCTCATATTTATTTATTCCACGTGAAAGATTGACATATTTCTTGATTATTTGTATATTTATAAAATAAAACTTTACCAAAATGTTTAGTTCTTTTCTTGTCTTCACTCTCTCTATTAAAGTAGGCCATTAATGTATATTGTGTAGTAGTTAATTCAGCATCCAGTACTTTTTGTGCATCTGCGCTGATTTGATGACAAATTACTATACATTTTAGCCTTTATATGCTATGGCTTGATGTGAAAGAGGTATCTGATTTACTTTGTGAATCTAATGAAAATCTACAGAATATATATTTTTTTCTTTTTTTTTTCTTTTTGAAAAGGAAAGCACCTTAATTGAACAAAACTATACAATTTTAGGGCTTTGTCTTTTTCCCTCTTTATTCAAAACAACCCTGTTAACAAGCAAATATGCCTGTTAACCTGTCAGCCTCTGGATCCAGAATCCAGTCCATTGTTTCTAGAGAACCAGTCAATTAGCTGCACTCGTGTACCATTACCATTTATGTTAAATATAAATTGCCTGTTGCTGTATTGTGAGGTTGTGTGAGTTTCTCCTTGCTAAGTGGTTATCCCCCTCCCATAGTGGTTTTTCACATTTTTTTCCTTTTGTGCCTTCTTGACTTTGGGTAATGTATATCAATTTGCATATCGTAATTTGCATAATATGGTCATTTGCATATGTAAAAATGCATGTGTTTTGGTTCTGTTCTGATTCAGAAACAGTTTGGAATCAGTGCATTGACCCAGACCCAGTTCATTACGATTCCTGACCAATAGTTTTGGTGTAAACATATTTGGTAAAACATCATTACAGTAACATGGACTGGAAAACTAAAATGCATTGCCGATAAAATAATAATGCAATCAACTGCATAGATCGAACAAGCTTATACACTACAGCATAGGCTGTGATGCATTATTCCAAACCAATTGCTTATTAAAAAGGTTATTTACATCCTGCCAATGAAAATCCTAACACCTAGCCCATTAAGCGTAAAATGATTACCAGTTAGGCAAATGTCCTGGTCAGATGGTCCCACCATTCTTTGCACCAATGTGGAATTGCACTGAAAAAAATTATCTTGGGCTGAGCCCAGAACTTTGGCACAGACACTCTGGATTTGGCCATCTGAGTCAAGCATGACCTGCATGTTAATCTAATGCCATTTCAGGTTTCTATTTACATGTGCATTTTCAGTGGGAGCCTCGATGTCAACATCGCAGTCTATGGCCCACAGGACATTTTGGAAGTCAGTCATTCGATAAAATTCTACCTCTGTTCTCCTCCTGCACTCTTGTGCATTGGGAAGTTTAATGAAAGTGGTAATTGAGGCAGCATCTCTTTAGCAAACTGTGTCAAGGATCTAGACATATAGGACTGAAAAATGTGCTTGATATCACCAACCCTCTGCAACAATCCAATTGCCAGGACAGACAAAGCTTTTGTCATTTTCAGAAGGCCTGGTATGGAATCTGGGGAGGTGTTGAGGCTGGACAGTCATTCAGTTAGGACTTGGTGCACAGAGATTATCCTCCATGACTCACCTGAAAACGTACAATACAATGTCTGTCAGTTGAAGTACATCCAGACGAGGGCATAATATTCTTGGTCATCTCCATCACTGCACTCCGATCCATCTGTCCTCACAGGAGTGAAAGAACTTGGAGCACAAGCACTGCGGCTCAGAATTGGGAGGATACCTCTTTGGACCTGTTTTTAATTATCTTAATTGGAACACATTTTTTTTAATTAACCAGTCTTTTAGCCTAAATTAATCACATATGAGGCAAATGGACAGGCAAGCTGTCCCCTGTATTGAATCTAGCCTGATGGCAATATATTTGTACACAGGGGTGTAGCTAGATATTCTGGTCCCCCACCAGATATTACCGAACAGGGCTCCCTGTAATGTCCTGGGCCCCTTAAATCTGCCAGCATCTCTGTGCCCCTCCAATACCTTTGTTCGTATCTACTAAAACATTCCTTTACACTATTGTGTGATATAAAGTACACCACAATAATATACAGAGTAGTATATGTTGACTAAAACGTTTTTCAAGATATGTAATAAATGCAAAAAGTTTTCTTACATGTTAAGGGTTCTGCAGTATTGCATTTGGCCACGTAGACATAGACTTAATACAGCCCTCCAGAGCATGTAGTACGAAACATTGATGGCAGAATGAGTATAAAGGTTATGTACATCCAACATCCAAAAGTGCATAACTGTCTTCATGGTACTAAACCCCAAACGTGAATCAGTGGCAGAATACATATGAATTATGCAGTATATCGCAAGTATGTACATCACTACCTATGTTCTTATTTTTTACATATCATTTGTATGAAAGTCATTAGAATTTATTATAGAAATTCCCTCATTCCTCTTAGAAGCTATTCTCTGCCTGTCATGGGTGATTTGTCTACTTTAAAGTCTCGTTCTGACATTCTGAAGTTCAGCCATATATCACTGCATACAAATTTTCCTCCACCAACTGATGAAAAGCCACATGCTTTCATTTCCTTTTTTCTCAAACATTCACAGGCTGGAATTAATGAAATGGGAGTGCAGAACAGTATGGAAATGAGCACCTACAATACCTCTGGTGATTAAAGGTGTTTTAAAGAGCAGAGAAAAAAAGTGGCAGTTTCTTTTATAGATATACAAGGTATATAACAAGAAATACAGTGACTGCTTCCTTCAGAGGCTAATTTCCTTGGCTGCTATAAAGCTGTACGGATTAAGGAAATAGCATATGAAAGGCGTAGCATGCTGTTTAGTATATGCTAATTGAACAGCCAGTAAAAACTGCAGAAGGATTGTGTTTCACGTGGGTTTTTGGAGAGTTTGTGTGCCAAAGGCCTTTTTCCTGCCTTTGATCAATGAGAAGAAATCAGCCTGAACTTTAAATTACTGCTGGTGGTTTTGAGCCTTTTTGAAACGTAATAAAGAAACGGGACAGAGTAAGTAAATAGAAAAAAATGCCTTTATGGTTTACCATTACCAAACTAATCCTTTATATCCTTTATATACATAATATATACCAAAAGCTGTTCTAGCTTGGGTCACAAATGCACCAATGCCTCTTGCCAAAGCTCCCAAGATGAATGCAAGGGACATTATTGAAACAAGTGTAGCACTTTAAGCTAGAAACCTGCTGGGAACATTTTTCTCAAGGTTACTTTTCACAGTCAGTATTGAACTGAGCATTACATCATGTTACTGCTCTAAAATAAATGCCACAGTATCTATCCTACACGATAAAAAATTTTAGAAAACTTGTTTCTTTCAGAAGTTATACCAAGTTTAGTTAAATGTGTCTCTTCTATAGTTTTATTGGTGAAATGTTTCCCAGTTTCTCATTATCACTAAGTGCTGAGTGGGGACGGTGGGTTTCTAAGGCATGTCACATTGATAGTTCAATAAGACAGCACTGCAATATAAGGCAATACCGTGTAATGGCACATAAAATACAATAAGTTATAATAGAATACTGTATAACTGTACAACAATGATGAAATGGCGCAATAGAAGTATAAAAGACACATATATATATATAAGAATTTACAATAAACTACAAAAATATGGAGGAATTTTACTGGGTAGGGGAAGTATTTACAGGGTTAGGTGTCAGAGTCATGGGCATTTACAGTCGTAATTGCTGGAGGCTAGTAAGTGGTGTGGCCGGAGATACTCTCATAGTATTTGATGGGGGGTAGTGATGTGAAGAGGGCGTGGGGGGGGGTATCTGGATGATCCCAGCCTTCTATAACAGCAGGGAGTGTAAATGGATCGCAGCTGTAGAAGGTCAGAGTCAGTGATTTTGGAAGCTGTCCTGACTGTTCTTTGTTGCACTTTGAGTTCCTTGCCTCTCAGCTTACCTAACCACACCATGATTCATCCTGTCAGGAACTCTCAGTGGTGCAGCCATAGAAGTTTGTTAGATCTCACTTCCCACTCCAAAGCACTTTAGACTCCTTGGGAAACGCAGCAGTTGTGTTGTGTCTTCTTGTGGATGCCGCTGGTGTTGAAGGACCATGACAGATGCCCAGGAATGTGCTGCCACTACCAATTTGCCCAGGTGAGCCAGCCCTTGACGCTGATTGGGATGTGATGCCATGGTTCATCCTGAAGCCAACGACAATCTCCATGGACTTCACGTTCAGACTGAGGCTATTCTCCAGGAACCATTCTGTATTTTTTACTCGCTCTTACTGGCAGCCTAATTGTCACAATGAAGCTATTCATTCTGCACACCTGATAATGCTGTTGCTTGTGCGCATTTCCACAAAATCAGCATTTTTAGTTGACCATTTCTTATTCTTGACACAAACTGCTAATTAGCATTGAACTTAATGCAGCTCATCTTTCTAGTTGTGTTTGTAATTATGATTAGTTGCTTTAAAGGTAAAGGAATTTTTAAATGCTCTCCAGTAAGTATCCAGATTGCAGGTTTGGCTCCACATCATTCGCGGATGAATTAATGAATATTTTTTTCTTTTTCTTTTTTTACTGTTATGTAGTCACTATCACGGTATGTCAGTGAATGTTAGCATATGCAAAAAAGTCTGCATCATTTTCGCAAAACAACTCATGATGCACAAATGATTTGAATTCTACTTGAAAATGTTAAGAGGCAGACTGGATGAGGACGGGCCTCAGTGTTGACTAATCTAATAGCTGATACATTTTGGCAACTTCCACGGATGTGCTGAATCAGAAATGTCAAAATGTTCAGGTTTTTATTTAGTATTTTGTGAAAAGCAGCATCATGAATAGAAAAAAGACTATGTTTTGTTGCTAATGTTACGTACTGGCGTATGATTAAAATACTGTGTTGTCTTCCATTGAAGAGGTCTTTAATTTTGGAACATTAATAGGTCTGCATGTACTAAGTGGCTTAATGATCCATAGTTGCAACAAATGATTAAACTTCCATAAATGTTGCAGCTCTGATTCCAGTGGACAATGATCAAAAAGCCAAATAATGAAGAACCAGGCATCCAGAGGCACCGGAATGGAAAGCCAGACGACAGCCCACATGTTTACAGATCCACAGCTCACCAGTAACCATGGACACCTGGTGATAAATCACAAGCATCAGCCTACAGTAGGAGGCCGTTTTCAATTTAGCTCTAAGCAACTTCCTTAACTTCCCCAGGAAGAGTAACCTGATGTCATAATAATTTAGTAACTCCCCAACAAACAGGCATCATACAAAGTACACAGTTGGATGAACAGCGCAAATACTGCTTGCATGTTTGTGTTATTATTTCGTTCTTTATCAACTATAAGTTATATTATATCTTTAAGCTTCTTTTTGTTTTTAATCTGAATCCATTAGGTGAGTTTCATAATAACAGAATTTTCTTCATTTCCATAACCTAGCAGGAGGTTGACTAAGCTATCATGGTCAGGTTTATGAAGAACAGAGGGTGTCAATCTACATTACCTTAGATTTAGCACCCCTCAGATCTTAATTAATCACCAATTAAAGAGATAAATACGGATGATGGTGAGTCGGACCAACAATGTCATCAATTTCCTCCATCAAATCAGGAAAATATTATCCAGGTCTGGCTCTTTGTTTTATTTAAACAAACAGATGTAGTAATTTTAACTCAGATGGACAACATGCATGTTCCAGCGTGCATTTTTAAAATGGTGAAATAAAAGACAAAAACATATCCTTGGTATTTTTAAATATATGTTTGCTCCATGTGCATTTTATGGTATGTTTTTCATTATCTTTACATGCTGACAGAATTTGTCATTTAGCAATTTAATATTAAAATGTTCAGGGTGTGCTGCACAACACTAATACAAACAATAAGTTAAAATCTTATTTTGTATAGATGTTTCTTTTCCAATAGGCTATAATGTAAATAAGGTTTTTAACACTTAACACAGACTGACACCTACATTGACACTGAGACTGATGTGCCAGTTTATCTAAGCAATTCCAAATGGAACTGACAATAGGCATAACTAGCAGAGACTATTAGGATCAGTACTCCACACACTTTGCCACTGTTTTATGAATTGCAACAAATCTGAATTCTGTTCAAGCTTGATGAACAATTTGGACAGACTTCCCAGCACATGTATCATTTTGTTACACGTTGATGAAGAACAGATGTGACCTTATCAAAATGTTAACTCTATATAGTTCTATTAGTGGGCTATTCATACAGCATTAAGCTACATAGATTTCAGTATTTACAGCACAATCTGTACCCAAACCAAGCTGTAAACAATTTATGTCTAGTTGTTGGATAATGTCAAAATAGTTCTGAATATGTTTATTGCTTTGTATTCAAGACTGAAGAAAGCAGTTGCTTTGACAGTTCCATTGTGTGCTGACGTGTTTTTGTGTGTGTGTGTGTGTTAGTGTGTTAGTGTGAGTAGAGTAATTGTGTATATATAGTGTATAATAACTTGACTTGTTGTGCAACGTGAAGGCATCGACCGGAAAAGCATGAACAGGAGTCGAGGGATCGGGAGAATACGGGGTTTAATAGCGAAAACACACCACGTTACATAAAACAATGTCAATGACTGGGAAAAACATACCTAACGCAGACTTAAATATATTGGACTAATGACGAGAATAAGAAACACCTGGTAAACATGGGGAATCCACATCGGGTAGATGTGGGGGCGTGGCACACAGGAGGAGCAGACGATCGGATCATAACAATACTAAATTTTACATGCTTCATTTGCCTGGAATAGAAGCCAAGTAAAACACAAAAACCTGCTGTCTTTGGTTGGTTTAATATACTCCAAAATAATTAGCGTAATAACAGCATCCTTCATTTGTCTAATAAATTACCCCAGAATCGCATAGTAAATAATCAATCAATTCACTTGTACTTACAAAAAATACTTTCTGAACTGACTGAATTTCTTTGATATCAAAATGCTGCACATCAGTGATAAGACCCAAAGTATATTAGATGATTTATAGAACAACCAGCATGTTAATAACACATCTACTTGGTTTTCACAATATATACAATATATTAAATGCTTTTCTTATCCATCTGATGCATCACTTTCGTCCATCCATCTTCCATAAGTTTGCAGGGGTGGGCTGGCGTGCACTGCAGGTTGCAATGTGAAAGACTGAAGGGACTCACTGGAAAGATGTCATTCCATGTCATGTACATAATAATACATGATGGATAATCCATAGACACTAACACACTTAAATCACATGTCTTTGGACTACAGGAAACTATTCTACCCAATGGAAATCCATATACACATAGTTCAAGATGGTGTTGTTGAAAATAGGATGCAGAATTGCAACTCAAATCTGAATTTAGGGAAGAAAATAAAATGGAATTGAATTCAAATAAATTCATATACATAGTGTAAGTGTACCTAGAACAATACCGATTAATATTACACTATGAATATGTTAACTTACACTGTATCATTGTTATCAAATGTTATGAATTATAGAATGCAACATTTGAAGTGTTATTTACAGATTAAGTAACTTAACTTTTATTATTTTGTGTACGATGGGGGATCTTCTCATAGGAAAATTTGAGTATCTCCCTCAAAATTTAGTGCTGGCTATAATGCCTGCAGTGCGTAAACAAGGAAACATCCCAAACTCTTCTTACAGAAAAAGTGAAAACAATAACAGGAAACGATAATACATTTAGTACTGGGCTCAAACCCTACAGGAGCTACTGCAAACTCCATAAAAAGCCTAATACATGTAAGCAGGTCAACATTCAAGAAGAATAAATACTGTATATGCCAATGGAAAAGGAGCCTCAATATCAGAGGCATGCTTATATGTTCAGGTGCCCCTGGGCTGTTTGTGTTGTCAGGGCCCCCCTACTACTGTGGCTATGGTAAGACTGTCGACCGGGGCCCCTTTTGGGGCCCCTGGGCCTCAGCTGTGTGAGCCCAGGCATTGAAGCATCTCTAGTCAGCATAAACCAAATGCATAACCTCCTGAGACCCAAGGAAAAAAGTGTCCTTCAATTTTAGGTCATTTGTCTTGGAGCAAATAAGACATCTTACAATTTCGATTTTTTCCAAATTTATTTTTATTTTTAATTTCACGGCATGTCCTCTTCGGTGTACAACAGGAATAAATACATTTCCTGACATGAGTGAAAAGATAGATGCAAAAATAAAATGTCCACTACAACGGACATAAATGAATGCGTGGGGTCTCAGGTGGACATTGATAGAATAGGCAGAAAGTTATCCACAATATTGCTCTTATAATCATGAAAATATAAACTGCACAGCTCAGTATATACATCAGCCCTCCAGAGAGTCGGCTCAGCCGGGGTGAGGCTCACACACTGCTGTGCGGATCTGCTTGCCCCTGTGAATTCCCCAGATGTGGGAATCTCGACTGCATAATTTCTGGTAGCTGGGGAATGCATTCACACTCTCCCTCATATTTAAGGGGTCAGCGTGTGGCTCAGTGGGCTAAGCAGTCAGAAGGTCGCCGGTTCCAGCCCAGCAGAGCAGAATAAGCAAGCCCTTGGCCGCCCTTTGCGGCTAAATTCACTTGTATATGTGTGTTTGTGTGTCATGGAGCACAAGATTGGATACAGAGAGAGATTTTTCCCCTCATGGAATCAATGAAGCATCATTATTTAAAGTATTATATAATTATGCATTGTTAGGACAAAAGAACATTCCTTTTGTGTGTTCGCATTGAATTTCATTTAATTAAAATTAATTAAAATTGTCCTTACTCCCATCCCAATTCAAATTTCAATTCAACATCTTATTGGGTACGGTCAGTTTAATACAAATTACAGTTCATGAATGGAATGGGGCACAATTCATAAATCCTGAATTTTGCACAACTCTGCAGTTCAGACATACACACACCACACAGAGCTGGACGGAATCAAAGGTCAAACCCTGAATGGTGCAGGTTATTGTACTAAGCTATCACTCTGGCGTTTCATTACTGGTTTAAGGAAAAGTTATATAAATTAGGTTATCAAAAACACCATGCACACAGTTGTGGTGTTAATGTCTTTTCCTAGCATCATGACAAAAATTATATGCATCTCAAAATAAGTGAAATATTTCTCCTTCAACTTTAACACTAGAAAGACTGACTGGGTCAATTGACCCAAATCAAACAAAATCACTGCTATTTCTCATTGAAGTTCT
>JABFEB020000038.1:5082662-5107147 GCA_019775895.2 Stomatorhinus ivindoensis | reverse complement strand
TTAGTATTTTACAGCAGTATATACCTAGAAAGACTGACTGGGTCAATTGACCCAGTCAGTCTTTCTAGTGTTAAACCTGTAAAAAAGGATTATTTAAAGCAGAAAACACAATATAGTTGTCTGGTATCTGTAAAATTCTAAAATCCCCACACGGTGTCACCATCCAAGTGTAAGTGCGTGTCCTGTGACAGACTGACATGCCACCTATGGTGTCCCCCGACCTGTGCCCTGTGATGGACTGACGTCCCCTGGAGAGTGTCCCCCACCCTGTGCCCTGTGATGGACCAATATCCCCTGCAGAGTGTCCCCTACCCTGTGCCCTGTGATGGACCAATATCCCCTGCAGAGTGTCCCCCACCCTGTGCCCTGCAACGGACTCTGTCATGCCCTCTATTTCCTGAGATGGACTTCAGGCCTGACAAAAATCTGCATTGGTAAAGCATTCATGAAAATGGATGGATGTAACTGTGTCTGGGTATGAAAAGCCTTCTATTTTAAGTAAAGCCCTACCTGTTCATTTTTCTTACAGCTAAAGGTACGTACTGGCAGAGATTCCTAATGATATGACTGTTTGTCAGCCAAGCACTGAATGCTGTCATACTAATTTTACATCTAAATATACTGCATAGCAGCTTCTCACTGTTTTGGTGCTGTCACACTTATTTATTTAGCTATGACAGGCAAGTGCACCGGGGCTGTGTCTCTATGCACCTATTTAATTTATGTAGAGCAAGAGAATATTTTTCCCTTTAGTTTTCCTTTCATATCTGCCTCATTATAAGGGTCTTCTGGCACTGAACAAATACATCACCCAAAACAACAAGCATGCAGGAAACTGCCCCTACATGGTGGGAAGATCCAGTGAACTGACCTCATGGTCTGTATTGGCCCTTTGTCACTGCCCTGCATTAACACCCCCCAACTACTGCCATTAGTAATGCATTTTGAATGTATGTTTGTTTTGAATCTGTCATTTTTTTCAGTCTCCCTCTGCAAGAATTATGCTGAACTACAACCATCTCGCTGTAGTTGTTAGGTGGCACAGTAGGTTGTGGTGTTGTTGCAGATCATCCATGTTGGGGGTTTGAATCTCACCTTAGCATGATAATTCTGTGTTTTTTATGCATTAAGTTAGACTGAAAATATTTTATTGAAAACAGAAATGTGCAACATTATCTAAGTAATGTGCTTTGGGTTCTTAGCAACATGCCGTTTCGTTTAAACAAATATTTGGAGTGTATAATGATGAGATAATATTTCAAGTGACCCTTCACTGTTCTACACGGGTGCTTATCCTGGAGTATATTTGGGTCTCCAAGGGTAAAAATTAGCATTTATTTGTGTGTGACAGAGGTATTATTTGATTTTGGAAGTTAGCCTTTACTTTGACATAACTGAAATCAGTCCCACTGGAACAAACAAAAGCTGTCAGAATGTGAGAACATCATCAGACTCCTTGCCTGTATTCTTTAGATTTGATATTTTATCAAAAATTGTATTTTAACAACTCACATTCAATCCCTCCCCCCCTCCCCATTCAATTTCCCATAACTATTTCTTAGATCGAATTATTCGAATTGCAACTAAAGCTCACAAAGCTCAGAGTCCAATTATATCTATTTATCAGTGTTATATGACCAGAAATCACTCAATGCACACAAACACATAACCTTGCTTGAAAGACCTCATCTTCTTCAGACACATAGCAGACTGGACCTTGCTTTGTGAAAGCTTTCTATTTTCATTTCACTGGATGTGTCACCTTGGCGTCTGTGCTCACAGCGGCTGGTGACGTCTCTGGTGCATCCAGCAGTGCGAAGGCCACAGAGGCTTATCCTCATCAATGTCACGGCTTCTGTGATCTGCCAGCCGGCCCCCAGCTCAGAGAATATCCCTCAATTTCGTCAGCTTTTTGTGTCGGCGTAATCTTGTCAGCCCTGACAATGGAAATGATCGCCTCTCTTATTTTCTAGCCCAAAATGTTTTTTTTTTTAGCCATTCACATATTCATGCTAGAATGCTTATTATACACACACACACACACACACACACACACCATGAAATATGTCAACTTCTCTAAAAAAGCTCTGATCTATGCTCGTCGCTTTTTCCACTTCATTCCAAATTTTCCCTATACATTTAATTTATTTTCATAAAAATGCTAAATAATTATGCCCCAGTGGTCACCAATTGTTCTCTTGTAGATCTACCACCCTCAGAGCTCAGGTACTTAGGAATTACACCTGATACAGGTAAGTACTGGAGTCAGCTATGCTGAAGCTAAGCTGGCTCTAATACTGAGATGTTACTAAATGACCTGATTATCTGTATCGGAGGTGTTGCACACAGCAGGATTTCATGCTTAGCCAGATAACTTGTTGTTATCACAACACGTATGTAAAGCACCTAGGGGAGACTCTGTTGTGAAAGGCACTATATAAAATTAAATCAAATTGAATAACTTGTTGGATTTAAGGTAGTATGGGCTAAATGGAGTTTACCTTCATTGACTTAGGTTTAGCCCAGACTACCTTAAATCTGACGAGTTATCTGGCTAAGCAAGAAATCGTGCCGTGTTGTCATTTTGATCAAAGTGTTTTCTGAATTTGTGTAGCGTCTTCAAATGCAGTGTGATTGCAGGTTCCTTATGAACTTGAATAATGTGCCTTGTTGCATTGCAGCTGATTTTTCCTATTAGAAGCGTATTTCTTCAGTTTGAATTGTACTGGGCTCCTGGCCATTGGTAGCTATATACCATAAAGTACTAAAATCTGTGGCAACATTCAAATAAGAAAGCGAGTTCTGAATTATTTTCATGAGATGCACACTAGAAATCAATGCAAAGTTGTGGGATATTTTAAACTCAAATACAGGCCAGTGTGCAACCTATAGATAGGACTAGCAAATTAATGTAGAAAAATAGGTATTTTCTTCTTTTGTTTAACTTTTCCCAGCACCGCAGGGGACGTATTATAAATAAGTAGGTGGAAGAGTAGAAAAAAGAGGCTGAGGAGTCACAAATTTAGAATGCAGAAATAATCAATCAAAATCAAAATGTGCCCATTTCAGAAGAATAAAGTAGAATATATTGACTAATTAAATCCACAGTTTTAAATGCAATTATGATCCACTAAGATCACCTTGTTATCTACTTAACTGTCATAGTTTCATTAGAATCTTTAGAGTCTAGGTCATTAGTAAATGCAATTGTGTTCATTCAGTGTTTCTGCTTTTTTCCTATTTTGTTGTTGTTCTGCATGTAATATTCAGTGTCTCCTTCATTTTACATGATTATGCATCATTTTATCATGGTCTTGCAGGGGCTCTGTAGTGGCCAGCACTGTGCTTCACACGTTCAGGGTTGGAAGTTAGAGTTCTGCTTCCTCTCTGCGTGTAGGTTGGTTGTATGCTCTGAGAATATAGGCTCCAGGCCTCACAAGACCTATTTCAGCTGAAAGATGGATGGATTTGCAGAGGTTATGTGAATGCTGGCTCTGTTTGTGGCGTTTGCATGTTCTGTCTGCAGTATTTCCTTCAGGTTCTCAAGTTCTCTCAAACTTGTCAAACAGTCAAAAATACAAACCTGAAAAACTGGTATCTTCAGATTGCCTTTAGTGTGTGATTATGTGTGACTTGCAATGGAGTGGAATCCTCTGCAAGGTCCAGCGCCTTAGGTTCCTTGTCCTTCCTGGGATAAGCCCCAGACTTGCTGTGACCCCCAATTATGGATCCACAGAAATGAAAACTGGGTGGATGGATGGATGGATTAAATCACTGGCATTTCACTTGAAGATTTTTGATTTTCTTATTTTTGTTAGTCTCTAATGTACACCAATATATTAATAGTTAATTAATATTTATGACAATTATATCGCTGCACTGCTGAATTCTCAAATCTAATGGATGCTGATTTATTTTCTACAAGCATATACTGTAACTGCACATATAGTGACAGTCAGGCTAACCACAGTAGTAAATCGCTGTAATAATAATTGATAATTTAATAATTGCCATGGGGAAATTGTCATTTTTTCGCGTCACTCAACTTGCTCTTTGTAGAACAAGCTGTCCACAAAGGGCAGCCACCTGTTGGGCGCCCATGGAGCTGGGGGTTAAGGGTCTTGCTCAAGGACCCGCAGACTTACTGAGGCTGATTCAGTGGCCAAGCATGTCACCCAGCCTCAAGCCAACAGAACACCACGCATGTCACCCGACCTCAACTGACTCACAGGTCCTGGTCTTCAGTCTGAAATACTGTTGTTGTCTATGTGATCTATTCTTGCTTATCTAGTCTGTATATAATGTTATTTAGAATAAAAAATTATAATCACACATTGACTTACTACTGTGACTTGCCTGGCTGCCGCTACACATGCCATTCAAATTTCAGAATTTGACGGTGCTGTGGTGCTGTGGTATACACATTTTTAAACACACTCCATTAGCGTTAGACAGGTCTTTGCCTTGGCAGCCATGCACAGGAAAATATATAATGCATGGCTATAATGCATGGCTATAATGCATGGCTATAATGCCTGGCTATAATGCATAGCTTGTGAAAATTATATGGCTTGTGAAGATTATAGGTTTGAAGGCCCTGTTTCTCTCATCAGCAGTTGTAACCATCTGGCATAATAAAAAATAATTAGAGAAAGCACATACACACAATTGATCACTGACAATTTATTGAGGCAATGTGTTTCAAAGCACGATGAGGAATGTGTAACACACAATCTGTCACTGATTTGTGAAATGAATTTGTATCAGTGTGTCATTATGATGTGTTTTAAGTCAAAAATCTGGTCCATTACATAAGAATTATCATGAATTATATTTTAGTAAATGTCATACATAAAGTACACCAGCTAGAGAAAGCTCACAGGGTAAGGTATCTTTGGTCAATAAGATATATTTGATGAACAAGAAGTGGTAAACACAAAGAAGCACGAATTGTTCTTCTTAACTGACCTATAAGAATGGGCGACATCTTCCGCAAAGCCACCAAATAAAATCATGAAGCAATATCATCCCAGGTGTAGCTTGGTGCTGGAAACATATTTGCTTCTCAGTTGAGACTAGGAATTATGTGGATGGATACTAGATACTTCAAACCAGAGGACAATCTCCAAAGAACTCCCAACCAGGCCTTCTGGGAGGCCTCAATTTCATGTTACTTAAACCTGGCCATTCCAAATAATGTTTCTTCTATATCCATAACCATGCAGTTTCCTGATTAACAAGTGATTTATGCAGAAACATGTCCCCCGATTCTTTACATCAGAGGGGTAGGTTACCCTTCGCTAGTTTTTCAATGTGTGACCTGTATGGCAGATACAGTACAAACTTAGGATTCCACTGTTGCCTATGTTGCTTCCTCCCTCTACACAGCAATCCAGCCAGAATATAAAATATTAATAGGTCTATAAAATAATAGGTCACCCTGATGTGACATGTTACGTAGAATGTCACGCTGCAAAAAATTTCATCTTTAGTATATGTTGCTGATTGGGTGAGGAATGTCCCGCCATTTAACATGCTCAAAGAACATATTTCCCTTGGATTTGCTTGCATAATTTACTTGAAGGTGGTCCCTTGTTCAGGGGGGATGGGATGCATTCAGAATTTGAAACCTGTTGACCAATCATTCATCATTGTATTTAGTCTTCTAATATTAACTTCATGTTAGTCCACTATATAGGCCTATATCAGTCTTCATATTCATCTGAAGGTCCTTTCCCACTGCAGGAATCAAGAACTTTTTCAGGATCCAGGAACATTTTCAGGATCCAGGAACTTTTTCAGGAACCAGCCACATTCCTATTGCAGGAGCCTAATTTTAGTAATTGGGAGATATGAAATACCTATTCCATTTTTTAGTTCCTACTTTGGGATAGGAACTACTGATATTTATGGTGATAAACTTGCTGATTGGTTGACCACAAGCAATGGCACAGGAAAAAGATAGAAGCACTGGAGCAAAAAAAAAATGAAGCAGATGGGATTATATTTGTATTCAGTTACATTAAGGGTATTAATGAATAGCTTTATTTGCTTGCATTTCCATATATTTGATCTCCGTAATTACACTGATACAGGTATTTTGACCATAGATATATGTTTATCTAATACTGATGATACCATGGGGTGGGGGTTGCTGAAGGTGAATCTAGCTGGCAATGATTAGTGGAATAACGTTGCACATTTTTTATTCTGTGGAAAACAAAAGATCAAGGCCAGAATTGTATAAAATATAAATAAATCACGTTTAACCTACAAACTTTTTGCTTTTTTTTAGCATAAAGTCACAGTTCCTGTTGTGCAGTAGGAAACCAAGGCAAGAAAGTGGTCAGAAACAACAAAAAATTGCAGTCGTGACAACCCAGGAACTCAGAACATTACATCATTTTTTATTCTGTGGAAAATGAAAGATCGATCTGCTTACCACATTTAATAAAACTCATGAAGATATCACTGGTCATATAATATAAATAAAATGCTGTGTCCCTTTGTGATTGTGATTGATCCCGCATGTAACTTACACAAAACTAACAAAATTACTTGCATGTCCTCCATTGTTTTGGCATGGTGGCGAATTTTTGCATGAAATTATGTGTGAAGGTTAACTTATGTACTTGTTGTGTCTCCCATGCTTATTTAGCATAAAGGTCTCAGTTCCTGTTCTGCATTGTGAAAGTAACACAAGAAAGTGACCAGGTGCTGTAAACGTTCAGGTCAAGCCATTCTAGGAATTTGTAAACCGGGACCAGGTTCCAGAACTTTGGTGTGAAAGCATCTGTTGTCTACAAGTATGCTACATTGTAGAGTCCCTAAGAGTTGTATCTGGCTTTACTTTGTAGTTTTCCCAAGAGGCCTAGAAGAGATTCTAAATTTTTAAATCAGAAATCTGCTAATTCAATGTGCATATCTTAATCATAGGCCATCCACCTTGGATGTAGAAAGCACATCAGCCTAAGTCTCAGCAAATGACAGAAGTAAGTCACATGTAACCTAGGCCTACTAACAGAAAATTTCTATAGACAGGAAGACCCTAAAAAGAATACAAGCCCCTGTGTCTTCAGTAGTTTTCAGCATTCTTTTGCTAACCCTAACACTTACTGGTAGGTATGTGCTATGTGTTCTAAGTCAAAATCATTTATATGTTTGTAGCTTAATACTTACTGAGGCTCTTACATTTGTACATATCTGACATCTATGACTGATGCCTTTCTCAGTCCCTTGCATTTTGGATAATGAATCGACAGGATTTTGGATACTGAATTGGATTACGCCACATTCTCAGATACCTGGATAAGCCTGAGATATACGTCAGGATCCTGTTTGTTGACTTCAGCTCTGCCTTCAATGCAACAATTCTTGGAATGTTGAGAAAGAAGCTCACTGGTCTGAAGCTGCTAGTTTCCAATTTCTGATGGGAAGATAACGATAGAAATAAAAAATATGCATGTCGGATTCACTGACCATCAGCACAGCAACTGCTGTGTGATTTGCCCTTCCCTTTTCCCTCTGTATACAAATGTTTTTCTGAGGATCCATCTATCAAGCTCCTGCAGATCTTATACCACACTGACTGGCCTCATCTCAAATTGTCACTAGTTGACCAACACGGACCAGGGAAACAGGCGAAGGAGATCAGGAGTGGGTGAAATAAAAAGGTTTAATGGGAGAATGAAGGGGCATATCAAGTGAAACACTGCACGGCACTACAATGACAGAACTAGGGAAACAAACTCTGATGTGGACTTAAGAACAAGGACAACTCGAAACAGCTGTAAAGCACTGGGAGTCCACATGAGGTTAACGAGGGGACGTGGCACAGGAGGATTGGCACGATCGGGTGTGACACAAATAGTGTTGAGTCCATAGACAGACAGGAAGTCAAATGTCTGTTTCTTTGGCACAGCCAAAACAATCTAGACCAGAACTGCAAAAAGACTGAAGAAAACAGACTTCAGGGCAAAACTCCTGACCTTGTTCATGTTCTTTGGCACCATCGTCACCAAAAATCTAGTGGCATAAAAACCTTACCAGCATCATGAAAAAGGTAACAAAGAATGTGGCGATATAATTGCCAAGCACAGACTGCTTCAGTTCTCTGCTGCGGTAGTTGAGTCCAGCCCACCAGCTCATATTGCCGTTTGGTTCAATGCTCTATTTGGCCAGTCTAAAGGCAAATTATGACACATAGTCTCGTCTGTGGAGAATTTCATTGACTGCACCTTCCATCAGCCCAGGAATTATAGGTATCCAGGCTGGGATAGTGTGCTTGGAAGATTATTTCTGCCTGCTGCCTGCCCAGTTATGAGCAGTTCCAGAACACATTTTCCTCTGGTACATTTATAGGTCCTTAAAACAAACTCAATTTTAACAATTTCTTTTCAAATGCAATCTTTCCTAATCAGAAGCAGTCAGAGAAATCTGAACACTAAGTACTAACATAGCATCAAAAGTTTATACATGATATATACAACACTGTAAAATCATCTCACCCAAATAGAACCTTACTCTTTAGTGCAATATTGTATATTATTTACTATATTGTCTGTTGTATTGCATAGTGTACATAGTATGTATACTATAAATTATATAGCCTAGCTTCTTATATATTTCATGTTCTCTTAAGTTAATGTTTTGTGTAGCATCTTAATATTTCCTGTAATCAATTTATCATAGAAAATTCTTTGTACTCATCTTTCTGGCTAATAGTCTGCTTGTGATTCAGTTCACCATCAAATAGGTTTTGTTTGTCAATATTTATTTCTGAAATCAGCCATAAAGCTGAAATATTTCAGATGTCAGAAACTAGTAAAACAATCTACTTACAGTCCAGCTTATTAAAAGCCAATATCTATTCATAAAAATGGAATGTACCAGGCATTAGTAAGCTGCAGATATTTATTGTTTTTTGCCACTGATTGAAAAATGAACAAAATTGTGTATGCATGATATACATACTGCATAAAAGATTATGTTCTCTGATCCAATTATACGATATAAGTCCCCATAAAGATCACTTCCGCTAACAATATATAATCATGTCATCATAAATTCAGTTTTAACATGATTGGGACACATACCGCTTCACTTTCCAGGCTGGACAGATATCACAAGCAGTACATGAAAATGTGGAGCATAATATATGGTAAATAATTCATGAACCGTGATTCTGATGGTATGTTGTTGTAGTTTTCTGATTAAAGAATAATAGGACTGTGGCTTGTATGCTAATTAACAGAAAACGATCAGAAGTTCAACTTCAGGAATTCGGAGGTTTACATTGATAGGCCTTTCCAAACTTCTCCAGTCTGTCATATGAAGGCTTCAGACTGCCTCTCTGAAGTAGCTGCCAAAGATGTGTTCATATAAAATGCTACAGTTTTACCACAATCTACAGATACTCAATCAGGCATGAGACCCTGGATCATATAGAAGATACTCGATTGAAATTCCGATTCTAATAAGGAAACAATTATCTTGGCAACCATTTTTCATTAAAGGCCCTCAAGTGAAACAACTCCAACCGATGACAAACAGGAAACAAATAGAAATATAACAATATAAATGTAACAATTTGAAATGTTAAAAGCTAAACTAAATTGAATTAAAATGCATTATTAAGTGCATTTGATAAAAAGAGTTTCATGAACAGACCTTTGATTTGTTTTTCCCGTAATATGAATCCGCACCCGCTATAGAATGTCCCTCCTGTAACAAGACCATAACTCATCCAGTGACACCCAGTTATATCTCTGTTTCCACTATATATCCCTCATTAACTTGGACAATTATGACAGATTGAAAGATCCTTGCCTTTGTTTGCTTGTACCCCTATGGAAGTAAATTAATGACAAAAGTCGTTGATGAAAAAAAAAAACACATTGCAACTCATCGAATACATATTGCAACTCGCATGGCAGTAATGACACTTTGAATTTTTGGGGACTGTAATTTAATATGTGTATACGTTTAAATATTGAACATTTTAACTGAAAACATTTTAACTGTAATTTCATTGCTTAAATATTCAGTACAAAAATATTTGGCTTCCAAAATTCAGTTCCAAAACATACGTATTTTAAAGTGCATGTTTATAATTCAACCACATGAAATCAATTAATTTAATTTCGCCTCAAAATAAATTTCAAAAGAACAAATTCAGTTGAAAATATTCCATGAGTTTTATTTGCATCTTTATTATTCAAGCTGTAACATTCAGTAAAATATCCTCCTGAGACCCCAGCCATATATTTATGTCCATTGTAGTGGACATTTTATTTTTGCATCTATCTTTTCACTGATGGAAAACGTATTTATTCCATCAGAATTTATTCTTGTTGTACACTAAAGAGGACATGCTGTGAAATTAAAAATAAATTTGAAAAAATCTAAATTGTAAGATGTCTTATTTCCTCCAAAGACAAATAACCTAAATTGAAGGACACTTTTTTCCTTGGGTCTCAGGAGGATATATTCAACTGAATTTGTTCTTTTAAAATTTATTTTGAGGCTAAATTAAATGAATTCATGTTGTTCAATTATAAACATACCCTTTAAAATACGTATGTTTTGGAACTGAATTTTGGAAGCTGAATATTTTTGTACTGAATACTTAAGCAATGAAATTACAATTGAAATTTACCCCAGTTTAAATCAACTATCCTTGTTTACTCACTTTTAGCCGATATTGCCTTTATTCCAACATGTTATACAGCAAAGTATGAATTACTTTGTGAAACAGCCCCCTGAATGGTGTATGCCAAAAATAGTTATACATTGAAAATGGAGCTTACATTACTTACTTAGCAGGCAGTTTTATCCAACGCAATGTGGATTTCTTTTGAGGGAGAAGTGTTAGGTAATTCCTGTAGCAACCGGGGTCAAGGGCCCTGTTCAGCAGCTGAACACTGACAATCACTGGCCCAGGGCCCTAACCGACTGAGCCACACGGCCCCACCACAATGCACACTAATTTAATTTATCAAGGTTTTCCTTATACATTTCAGAAACTGATGGGCTGGTCAAAAGTGTTTTTGTTGCTGAAATATAAAGCGATGCCAGATATAAAGCGTTGTTCAAGAGTTTAAAAATGGTATTGCAGAATAGAGGGGATGGGAAATTAGGCCATGTCCAAGTCATTAACATGGTGAATAGCCGAGAACTCTCTGAGGACAGAAGATAAAAAGCTATTGACCTCTACAGCTCAGATGATGATGCCAGAAAAATTCTTTAAAAATGTAAACGTGTAACTTTTACCCTGATGACATTTTCAGCAGGGAGCACACTTTGGAGTTGCCTATATGTATTGAATTTGATGGGTTAAGAATGAATAAAATCCACATTAATTCCATTTCATGTCACCTATATAATGGGATTACAAAAAAGCCTTTTCTGAAGGTGACAAAAATTAAGGTAGACTATTAATGAAAAACAAATCATATTGCTTTTACTAAAAACCTATGCACAGCAACACTTTGTCTGGCATCTTAAACAAAAAGTTTGACATAAATAACATTACGCATATTGTTATAGGTTTGTATACTGTTTTCAAAAGCGGTACATTGACAGCTATGAATAATCCCTCAAGAAGGCACATACAGGATGGAAAACAGAGAAGCTGAATGCTTTCAGATTGGTAACAGATTCAGATAATGATATATACTATCACCATACTTAAATGGAGTGTTGATGGTGAGGACATTGAGATTATAGACAGAAGTTGCCGTCTTTGAACAATCAACAGCAAAGGATATAGCAGTCAAATATGTCACAGGCTGGCACTTGGCCAAAGACCTAGAAAGGAATTTTTCAAAAGTACTGTATGTATTTCTGAGATAAGCATTGTGGAAGGATGTGAAAGCTGCATAAAGGAGATGCAGGACAGGAAGATTACTGATGCCTTTTCTGGCGCCGACTTCTAAGGATCCCAAAGATCACAGAAAAAAAAATAAATCAAATAAATCTTGATCAAATTAGACTGATGTTTTACATGAAGCCCAAATGACCAGGTTGATATTGCCTTAATTATAATGTTATGAGAAGATCAATGGTACTGGAAAATACGGTAAAAATTAAGATAAAAAAAGAGGACAAAAGAGGAAGATAAATGAGGAAAGGGAATGACCAGTAACACGGCGGATGGACTCCATCACAACGATGATTCATTTAGGGTTAGAGTCTGAGGACCTGGACAAAAGACTGCAAGGTGCCTTCAAATAGGAGCTGCACATACACTAATCTGGAAAGCTGCCTTGTAACCATCAAGTTAATCAACTTGGCACGATTATCCATGGCGGTATATTTAGAGTGGGTAGACAATTGAGGACAGCATCCTTAGCTTTTGAAGTGAGACTCCCAATAATTCTTCCCAGAGATCACATGACTTATTCTTGACATAAACGACAGAAAAACCCAACACCAACGTAGAGGATAAACCCTGAGTGACCAGTGATTACTGGATTATTGATGGGAGTAAGGCAGTAGCTCAGTACATAAAATAGTGTGTCCTCTGTAGGAATGCCGGTGGGTCACCTGAGCAGCTATACAGTAAGTAGACTTACCTACAGTATTGACTGCGTTGATCCCACACCACCATTCACTTACTGCATTATAGATGCTTTTTTTCACTAGGCAATGTTGCAAGGAACACACGAGGTATGGTCTCCAATCCACATGTCTACGCTCTTGAGCTATTCCTACAGAAATGTTAGAAGACATGACGACCGATGCATAGATCAATGCTTTACAGTGTTTCATAGCGATCTGAGGACTCAGACATATCAGATCAGATCAGATCAGGGATAAAAATTTGTAGGAGCAAGAAATAAATTGGAAAGAGCTCTGAAGAAAGAGAACAAAGAGAGAATAGCTGTATATTTGACAGAAAGGCAGTATGACGTCTGCATGGATGTGCCAAACTCAAGTCACGTGGGAGGTGTTTGGGGGCGGCAAATTAGGGTAATGGGGAGTGTTTATGGATCAGTCCTTGAACAGAGCATTGGAACGCTGGACGATGGTTCTTTAAGGACATCCTTATATGAAGCCATGTGAGTTTTATATATAATCATGCATAGTTCTATGTAATATTTTTAGAATTTCAAAACTGAAACTATTGTATTAATTTATTTTTATGGTATTTCCAAATATTCTATTACAGTACCTCTACCACACACCCACACCGACTAGCTACACAAAAATCTTGTGGGATGGGATCATTTACCCTATTCTACCTGCAGCCCTGAAGGCTCCTGCCTGACAGCATGCATGGTCGTTTGATGATGAGAGGGAGAGGGATGCAGCCATCTAAAATACACAAAGGTGCCAACCTGACATCACATTTCCTTGTGGCTCCTAGCCACTAACAACATGTGGCACAGTGTGACTAGAACTACAGTTGCCCAGTATATCATGTATTTCAGTTTCGAGTGGTGGGCCATTAAACAATGCTGTATTTTGATAGGGAAATACTGGTTTTGTAGTACATTTTAACGTGATTCATATGTCTAACAGAGGACTTTTGTCAGGATTTTGCTGCAGTATGCCGTAGTAAAATTACAAAATGAAAGGCTCTTAACCAGAGTGTGAATAACATATCTCATTGTTCAAGCAAATTCCAAAAAACAAGGTTTTGTGATGGATGACTTTCCACTTTCCCGGTTGGCACAGGGTTTCCATTCCAGAGACAGAGCTTCCTAAAGTTACTGCTGACAGAACCATCAAACATTTGTTCCATCCAGTGGAAGTCAAGGTGGAGACAAACAAACTACCATGCTGCCCAGAGACATTTTTATTCCTTTGGTCCCCTGTGTGTTCTGCAGCTCTATCTCAGCTCTGCCTGCTACCATATTTACACACAGGTATCAGCCTGGTATTTTCTCAGCAGTCACTTAGATCTATACAGAACAAAAATTAAAATTTAACACTTTTTGCATTTTTACCTCTATTTTGCAGCAGTTCACAAAAAAACATCCCATATTTTTGCAGGAATATAAAGAGTGTGTGTCTTTTAAATATTTACCAAAAATATGTTTTTACTTGGTTCAGTTTTGTTCATAATTTATCGCTTATCTATCGCCTGTGCATGGGTGGCATTTCAAAACGTTGACTGAGCAGCGCGACCATTATCCTTGATATCCCTTGTTATGGAGACAGTAAAGAGGCTCTTTAAAATGAGTTGTTTTCTGTTGATGCCACCCGTTTAGCAGGACTGGGCCACTGGCCCCACTACAGCTGCGCCCAGAGTCATTAATATCCATTTCTGTACCGCCTCACAGTGACAGATCACACGTAAGCCCAGGCTAATACTTTACACAGCTTAAAGAGTTTCTGCACAGTTAGTCATGAATCGTCCCAGGGAAGATCATTTGCATGATCTTGATGTAGTTCAACATTGTAATCGATGCAAGTTCATCTCCAGAAAACAGACTCCTTCATAGCACATTTTCTTCTCAGTCATGGATGATCAATATCACTCAAGCCCTCCCAATTAAATATTATGCAAAAGAATCTAAGGAATCTGTGCTTGACATTAAAAGTCTTATTCATTCTTATTCATTTTGCAGGCATATAATTGTATATGATTTTTCTGCTCATTATCACTTCACTGGTTCACAGGGGCATAAATAAAGAATTAAATATAAGGGTGCATATTCAGGCACAATAGTGGTCCAGGAGATTCATACAGAGGATCACAATCCTCTGGAAGTACAGCACTGTGCAAAAGTCTTAGGCAGCCCGAAAAAACGATGCTCTAATGATCTTCATGTTGGTGTAGAACTATGCTATTGTGTGCGTTAAAGTGTGTCAGCTTAGCCATTTCAAAACCTCTGCTAAAATCACCCCAGCATTTGAAGTAACTGTACAGTAAACACATATATATTTTTACCACTAGCACACCTCATATGGCTAATCAACATCTCTTTGACTGTTTAACTAATTAAATTAATTGAGCTGGTGGTTCAAACAGGGTTCAAACAGAAAGATGGTGGCAATAGATTCATTCGTATACAGCCATACCTGGTATGATGATGCACATGGCTCAACAGGCTGAGCATGCAGCTTAAAAGCAGATATTCTGTCCATCATGCATTCAAGAGTTGCCTGAGGTCAACCTCAGTTTTGTTTGATATTTTATTATTTTTTTCTCCTGGGTTCTTGTATTGCTAATATATGTCTTTGCTTTTGTGTCTTTATAAATGGTTTACCCTGCCCGTGCCTTGTATGTTCTATTTATTTGCCTTCCAAATCTCTCCTAGTTTCAATAACCCTCAGTATTTGTTGATGTTTTCTAGTCTGTAGTGCCTATTGATTGTAATTGTCCCCCACCTGATCCTTGTTGCCTCAAGTCCTTAGTGATTGGTTGATCTGGATATGGTTCTCATTTGTCCTGTGTCATGTCTTGTTAGTAGTGTATTTAAGTGCTTGCTTTTGGCCTGTTCATTAGTGGTTCATTGTGGCTGTTCCCCCTGTGTTACTGTTACGTATACTAATCCTATCTTAGTTTTTGTACCTACCTTCGGCATTGTAGTCGTTCATGTATTGCTCCCTGCCTTAGTTTAGTTTTGATCCTTTGTGGTAACTTTATTTCCTGTTTCTACCATTTGTTTTTGTTAAACCCTGGTTTGCTGGACCCGTTATGTGGATCCTCTCTCCTTTGCCATGCTCCAACAAAACACATTAGGTGATTTCATCAATATATGAACATCAGTGTACTGGGACAGTATAGCCTACTACAGGCTAGAGTACACTCTAAGATAATGATAAAAAAACTAAAGAAACAGTAAGAGTTGCTTAATATCAGTATCAAATATTGTGAATTTTCTGAGTTATGAAGTATATGTACAGGACTGTGCAAAGGTCTTAGGCAATGAAGACCATTATTTTCATGTTGGTGTAGAGCTATGATGTCTGTCAGTGTGTGCAGCTTAGCCGTCCCCAAACCTCTCCTCCTCCAAAGCCTCCCCAGTATTTACAGTAACCATCCGATACAGCCATGTTTTTTGGTGAAAAATCGGCTGGTGGTGAAATGTAATGGAATGGCTAAGGTGCCCCTGGGATGAGCTCTGGGAACTGAAATGGTGTTCATCTAGCCATTCAACAAGATTTTCAAGACCTTAACCTTATTCTGTTATTCTTCATTTGTATATGCTATTGTTACATGTTTTCCTGAGAAAATCTGTACTTTCTACCCAGATAAAACATTTTCTTTGATTATTTAAAATTTTGCACAGTTCTGTAATATGTTGTGGTGTGGCCTGGTGCTGTCAGTAAAAAGGTGATGCTCCACTTTGCAGCTCCAACACAAAACAAAATTGATCACACTAGCAAAACCAAAAGGATCACAAATAGGCAAAGGGACAGAACTTCCAACATGACGTAACAGCACACAATGATTCACTAAGGAACTGAATATATCAGGGGTCTCCAACTCCGGTCCTGGAGAGCTACCATCCAGTAGGTTTTCTATCATACCTGACTTCTGATGAGCCTGGTCTCAGGTAAATAACAGGAACAGGTGTGGCTCATCATAAGTCAAGAGGGACAGAAAACCTACTGGATAGTAGCTCTCCAGGACCGGAGTTGGAGATCTCTGGAATATATGTAGGCACATGAATACACAGGAACACCAGTGCAAACAAGGAAAAGGTGCAATGAATAATCAATTAATCAATCAAGAGAGACATGGGAACAATAAGAAACAGGTGGAAGTGGGAAGATGGTGGCGCAGGAGGTGGTGCTATCGTTCGGCAACTGTAGGGTTGCAGGTTCAAGCCCTGGTTCCTCCTGACCCCATCAAAGTGTCCTTGAGCAAGACACTGAACCCCCAATTGCTCCCGGTATGCAGGTGGGTGCCTTGCATGGCAGCCTCTGCTACTGGTGTGTGAATGGGTGAATGAGAGGCATTATTGTAAAGCGCTTTGGAAGAAAGCACTATGTAAATGCAGTCCATTTACCAAGTGGAAACATTAAATCGGGACAAGATCTTGGGAGTTATAACAATCACCGAGACAAGGAAGCACTAGAGACTAGGGAAAGTACCAGAGGGCTGACTACACTAGGAAAGTCTAAGAGGAAAATGTATTTTAATTAAACAGGGCAAGTTTTGCACAGTACTGTACTATGTTGTGGTGTCGCCTGGCACTGGCGGTAAAAAGGTGACGCTCCACTCTGTGTCTCCAAAACAAAGGGGTTTATTAAAACAAAATGCATCACACTAACAACACTATCTAGCCATCCAACAAGATATCAGTAGCTGTTTGGAGACCAGAAGAAACTTTTTCACTAGCTTAATTGTGTTACTCTTAATTTGCCTGCGTTCTAATGTTAATTGTCTGTTTTCTTCTTCGCAAAACTGCATTTACTACCCAGGTAAACCGCTTTAAATGTTTCTTTTGACTGCCTAAGACTTTTTTTTTCCACAGAACTGTATATTTTATGCAAATTGGACAATATGGAACCTGTGCTCATAAGACAGAAAGTAGGTACAACCAAACCCTTTTAGCTATTTAAACTCTCTGATTCGTGTGTGCGCTGGTGAACTGTCACAATGTGTTTTTTTTGTAAATTTTTACAAATGTCTGATGTAGAGAAAGCAGCACAATTATAATTTCATTTCAGAAATGTTTCATGTTAAATGCATGTGTAAATACTAACTGTGGTGTATTGAAGTGTCTGATATCCCCAGAATAAAGCGCAGGTCGATGTTTAAAAGGTCACTTAGTCATTTGGCTGATTATACAGATAAATAATAATAATAACCTCAACTATCAACGGAGGGTTTTTACGTTCACTTGAAGTGTTTTACAAGACTGCAATGGTATTAAAATGAGTTTGGCACAATTATTAGTTATTCTCGGCCTATTAGCCTGTAGAAAATCTGCTCCGTATTCGATCCAAGGATCCTGTTCTTCCAGGAAGATAAATGGTGATATATCTGATATACTCAACAGAATAAAGGAAACACATTTTGCATGGCAATTTTATGGCCCAAACCTTAACAGCAGTTTGTAACTGGGTAGGTGGAGGTTACAAGTCTTTTGGGTGCAGGTTGGATTATGGTTGTATCCCATTCAGCTCTTGAATGGGAGCATGTGTTGGGGGGCTGTTTCTGATGAGTCTAGTGACCACGATTATTTTATTCATTACATTACCTATATAGGGTAGGTCTTTAATTGCTTTGGCTCATCAATGACGATTGCCGATTTGAGGCAGCTGATGCCTGTGATAGCAAGAGGTTGCAGATGCGTGAAAAGACATCCTCCAACTGGTCAAGGCGGGCCATCACACTCAGCAGTAAACCATCTGGTCGAGCAGCTTCGTCGTTTTCCTGCCCGACTTGGCGTGTAAGGATTACGATGCCTGGGCGTCAGGGGAGGGGGCAGCCTGGCTGGCAGACTCGCTCTGTCCCTGTAAAAGTGAGCAAAGACACCGATCAGTGGTCTGGAAGTGGAGGTTGGCAGCAATAGAACTTACATTTATAGACTGTACTTCTTAAAAGGGATGTCCCGATTTGGTCCCCCAATCTGATCCATGCAATATTTATATCTGCTGATTCCAAATCCTGATCTATTCTTTTAATAAATATTTAAATATACATACACAAACATGGGCCTATAGCTGTACTCTACTAGTGTATCTACGTCCTTTTAAAATCTTTTGTAATATACTGAGAGCAACTTTTTTACTGGATAGTCTTCTTTTAAAAAAGAACGTCCCAATATAGCTATTTCTTTAAATAATCTTATATATAAATAAACTCAAATAAATAAAATCACTGTTCCACTATGAAAAATTCAACTCAATTGCTGAAACAGAATTTTGAACAAATTTCAATGCAACATTTTGAAAACAAAAATAGAATTTAAATTCCTTTTCAAAGTTGTGGCATGTGGTAGCTTGCAAAAGTATTCCACTGCCTTGAAAGTCATTTTCGGTATTACAAAAGACACATTTTTCCATTCATTATTTTTATTATGAACTCTTATGGTGTAACAATGCATTTCAAAAGTCAAAATAAACTATTTTCTGTAGATAATTATCTGAATTAAACTCAGAATTTAGTGTTTGCATAAGTATTCAACTTCAGCTTAATTCTTTTGTGGTAAGTCTGCACCTGTTTTGCGCATAGGTCATGAGTGCTTCTTCTCCATTCTTCTACGCAGAGTTTACAGAGATTCTCTAGGTTGGTGGGATGGCACTTCTGGACAGCAGATTTTAAATAGTGCCACAGATTCTCAATAGGGTTAAGATCAGGGCTTTGACTTGACCATTCCAGAACATTCACCTTCCTGTTTTTGAGCCATTCCATTGTTGCTTTGGCCTTATGCTTAGGGTCATTGTCATGTGGAAAGATGAGTCTTCTCCTGAGCCGTAGGTTCATAGCAGACTGGAAGTTTTCCTCCAGTATTGTGCAATATTTATGTCCATCCATTGTCCCTTCAACTCTGAAAATATTCTTAGTCCCAGCACATGAAAAACATCCCCATAGCATGAAGCTGCCGCCATCATTCCAACCAAAGTTCCAGTTAAAGAGCATTGCTGACGTCTGGGAGTGACACTTGGATTTTTAGACGTCTTGTTTTTATGCTTAGATTGGGGGATGTCTTGTTCTGGTAAGGATCTGGCAACTGTGATGAATCTTCCACTATCTGAGGTTAGATCCAATAATTTTTAACAGGACATTCAAACTCTTCACTTTTTTTAGCCATTTCCTGCTTTTCAGTGCATTTCATTGATATTGTTTCTCACATAAGCTGAATGCTCCTTTATCTTCATTTTTTTCAGTGACTGTCCAGCAAAGACAATGGCCCTTCCAAAAGAGAGAAACCTCACACCAGGACTGGGATGTAGTCTCAGTTTCATTTTGGTTAAATAGTCATCACCGTTGTGTTGTTTGTGAGTAATTTGTCATTTGTGTAAACCTGGAGCTTTCGAAGCACAGGGGTTTTAAAACAGCACATATCAAGTTTTTATTTTTTATATTTTTCAATGTTAATGCACAACTGGCCATTTGAAAATAATGAGCAAAAGAATTCTCAACATAAATGTTGTTTGAGAGAGAGGGGGCCAGTAGTTAAATCACACGACTAGCCACGGGATTTACCCCAATGCCTTTCTGATAACAAGCACGGCATCCGAACCGCACACTGCTCCACACAGCATTTAATGCCCCTTGTAGAAAGAGACTGCCTTTAATCAAAGATATGACATTTTCTTGCTAATAAAAGTACTCAAATGGTGAAGATACTGTAAATTCATTTGGTAGCAAAGAATATCAAGTGCATTTTTAGTACAATATGAAGTGAGTAACATTCAAATGTAGAAAATCTCCTGTGCAAAACCTTTTGACTTTTAATATTTTTATGTTCACTAATAACACTTTTACTAAAACCAGCTAGTATCATACAATTACCACTACAACAGATACATGCAAATTGCTTTTCATCTTTAAAACTGCCTTTAACCCTTGACCCACTGCCATGATGCTGAATATTTCACCACATTTTTCATAAATTATAATGCACTACAAGCTCCTATATACTAATATTTGCATATAACCCCCATCCACACACAGCTCAGTACTGCCTTCATCACTAAATCTGATGTCTTTAAGTTCAGTAACAAACCCACTGCCGTTTTCCTGGACAGTATCCCTTCACAACCTCAAGCATGGATACATGCATTCTACAAACAACCTCCAGATCATTTCGCCTAACTGCCTGCCCTTGAAATATGAGATAAAAACCTGCATAAAAACATAATCCACATAACAGTGGTAGTAGTACATACCTGCAAACCTTTTATAAAGGTTTTATAAACTTGTTGCATTCCTAATGATTTCACTGAGTACACAAGCAAGATTTGTGTTTATGGGGGATATTTTCTTGGCATAGTTTGGGCCTCTTAGTACTAATTGAAGATCGTTTAAATGCCACAGCCTACCTGAGCATTGTCGCTTTATCCCTTAATGACCGCAGTGTCCCCAGCTTCTAATGGCTACTTCCAGCAGGATGACACGCCTGGTCAGAAAGCTCATATCATCTCAGACTGGTTTCTTGAACATGACAGTGAGTTCACTGCACTCAAATGGCCACCATAGTCACCAAATCTCAGTCCAATAGAGCAGCTATTGGTTGCAGTTGAACGGGAGATTCGCATCATGAAGGTGCTGCTGACAAACCTGCAGCAACTGCATGACTCTGTCATGTGAACATGGACCAAAGTCTCCTAGGAATGTTTCAAGAACCTTACTGGGTCTATGCAACAAAATTAAGGCAGTTCTGAAAGCAAAGGGGGGTCCAACTTGGTAGTGGAAGGGTGCACCTAGGAAAGCAGCCAGTGAGTATAGATTTCTCAGTACTTGTGGAGACACAACAGCAGGCTATACGTGGCCCTGTATGTGACAAAACAAGACAGGCCAGAGGTACAGCAGAGAAAGCCAGCTATAGGATAAAAATATATCAAAACAATAGCACAACATCATCTAACATCACATAACATATGTGCAGAATATTAGCCTATATGATATACTATGCACTTTGTGTTAATATGATGTTGGTGCCACCAAATGATATTGAACAAAAACATAAATGATAATTTGCCTAATAATTATAATCTGATTCTTATGTTGATGTAATACAATGTTAAAATTAAACGTGAAATTTACTAGGGCTCAAAACCTAGTAGCCAATGAAATACTGAAACCCCTGCTGAGGCTGTAAGGAGATCTCGCCGTAGGTGATATACTCAAAACCGAGTTCTTATATGTTTTGTATACAAAGAACCACAAATGATATTTTAGTGTGTTTCTCCAAGCAGAATTTTCCAGTAAATAACCTAATTGACTATGCTTTTCAATTTTCTGCTTTAAACTTTGAAAGACAATTTCACAGTCTTTCCTAAAGAATTGTGATGGTCACGAGGTTTCTGTAATGTCATTGCATTTTCCAATTCTAGATACAATTGGTGCTGAAATAAGTGGGAAATTGGGCAGCAGGTTGTGTTACTCAAATACACAGGAATTAATAAATTATAAAGCACACATCTGATAAAACTTCATAAGTGGGAAGGTTTCCTTCCATAGCATGTTTCCTTTTTAACCTGCTTTGCTAATATTTCATTATGTAGTGATATTCATGTCATAATACAACTGAAAATTGACAAAAGACATTTTACTCTAGACATTCTGCTGAGCAATCATGAGCTGCAGACCTAAGTGCTGGGCAAACATATTGTTCATTCCAGGCCCTTAGAAGTAGCAAGACTTTGATTGTATGTGGGCTGACTGGCCAGGGGTAGCACCTTATACCAGAAGAGGTGCGGAAGAGAAACACTGCTGTCAGACTCAACCATCAAACAGAGCAGAAATACAGTCTGCTATACGTAATAGTCTACTACAGTCATTTTAAATACCATGAAATACCTCATAATAACATTAAAATTCCTTTTGACTTGAAGAGATATTTTTGTTTGTGCTTGTATTAGCAGAATAACAGTGTCAATCACAGTGAACATTTTTGACATAAAACAAAGTAACACGAATCTGTCAGTTATCCATCTACATGAGCAAGAACTTTTAAAAAGAGCTGCTGAATTTGTGAATCTGATTGGTGAGAAGGTGTTCAATATTCAACAACCGTGCCCGCCAGGTGAATCACAGGAGAAAATCAATGTGCTGTTCTATTCATTAATTCTAACAAAATTTACTTGTGAAGCATAAAACAAAGAAATGGCTACAAATACTTAAACAACAGTGCCTCAGGCTGAGGAGAAAAACCTGTAGCCAATGACTAAATACTAAAATGATTTACCCTAAAATACCTTTTGGAATAGAATAGAATAGAACAGAACAGAATAGAATAGTAATGCTGTAGTATTACTAATTCATAGCAGGGGGAAATGGAGATTGCCTGTCCTATCTTGCCCTCCATGAGACACTCAATCTTAAGTACAGGCGAGAGAAACTTTTATAAATAAAAATGTCAGAGAAGAAACAAAATATTAACTTTTGGACAGGCCCAGAGAAGTGCCAAAAAGCGAGAGAAGAGGTAATCCAAGACCAAAAGCTGAGATCAGTCCAAATGAGTGTTTTGCAGGCAAGAGTGAAACTCACTACATACTCGACAGCCGACATGACATTTCAGTCCCTTCACTCATTCCCACAGCCACAGCTGGTACTACAGGAGGTAGCCCTGTCTAATTGACAGCCTTGCTGGTTGTATCTTCTCTGTGTGGCAGATATTTCAAGACCTTTCCACCGTATATTCTGTCATAACAACAAATGCGACCAAGCTGGTAATATTATTTAAATAAACGTTAACGTGAAATAAATTGTGGCTCAATGGGTATGGCGTGTATCCATACATCTCCCACGATGAAACGTTTCCCCAGCTTCTGCGCGTGGCATCGGCATGTTTTCTCCCTATTTGTGTAAGCTACAAAACTAAAAATGCTTTGTTTAGTTACTTATGGTTTACTTACTTAAGGCTGTCATAATTGGGATTAGGATTATGCTCAAAAAAATGAATGGAGAGTCCCCACAAAGATATAGATACCTAGTGTGTGTGTGTGTGTGTGTGTGTGTGTGTGTGTGTGTGTGTGTGTGTGTGTGTGTGTGTGCGTGCACCTGCGTAGCTAAATGGATATGACTAAATATGTAACAAAATAAAAAAAATCTCATCTGCATGGATCGGCTTATTGCTACTTATTGTGAAGCATATTACTGCTGCTTCCAGGATATGGTGGAAAAATATATCCTGTTAAACTGAAAAGCAATGTGCTTACCTGCCTACCACCGTCAACACGCTAGTGGCAGTGAGTTTGTGAAGCTTTGCCAAAGTGCCTGTCACAGAAACGCCACGATCATACTTGTCAGCAGGGTATGTTCTGTCACCTCATTGCTGCTTTGCTCTGACTTCCTTGTTAGCAAACTCATTTCTACCTAATGTGCTGTGAAATAAAGCACAGCGATATAAAATGAGGCATGTTTGGGATTAAACAGCCAGTTAGCATATGAGAAAATCATAAAAATTATGAAAATGTTACTGGTCAATGCAAAAAAACATACAACATGTCAGTTTCAGATTCAGCTGTAGATGATCAAAAATCATTAACCTGTAGGGCGATTAGCTCATGCTCATCTAAAACCTTTATTGCGTATTAAAATATTAAAAATATCCATTATATTACAATACCTGCCTGTGTTTTTTTTTAGAAAATAGCATAAAAATCAGTTAATATAACAGCATATTGTGCAAAACATATAAACGTATTTTTGGGAATGTCAGGAAATCAGCACGAGTTTATAAAATTTCACAAAGTGGGGAAGGTGAAATGAAGTGAAAAGCTGTGAGTGTGAGAGTCCCTGAGGGGCGGCTGTTACAGACACCAGATCCACATTAGTGCTGCAGAACACACAAGCAGCCCGTGAGGCTGGCATATTAAGTGGCAGTATTGGGAGAGTGTTAAAGTGC
>JABFEB020000038.1:5029052-5041684 GCA_019775895.2 Stomatorhinus ivindoensis | reverse complement strand
GGTGATTTCCATGGGGATTTGCACGTGAGGAGCAGGGGGCGTGGCAGACACAAGGCTGGAACGGACGGAGTGTGACAACACTCTTATGTAATATATTAATTAACCAGAACCTAAGTGTTAGTTGCATTGTAACCCCATATTGGTTTATCATTAATCAGTTCATTATTAGTAATTAGTTCATGTATTTAATGAAGTTACTGTATTTGTTCAAGATTTGTACTTGAGTACTGAATTACTCAAGTTACTAAATTACTAAGTTACTTGTACCCTCTGAAATAAATTGTTACCAAATATTCTACCAGAATGGAGATGGGTAAAGAAGTTATGAAAGAATTAGGAATGATCACTGATGTTCCTGTGGCCACCTGGATCCACTGGGTAGTACAGATGTCCCGCAGGGAAGGCAGAGTAATAGAAAGTTTTCTCTACGGTTCGTATGACTCACTGGAGGAACTGATGGTCTGAGGTGGTGCAGGATCTGAACCAGGCCATTATGAAATTTGTGACGATCCTCTCAGTCATGCTCATGATGTTTATCATAAAAGTTACTTATTCCACTACCCACATGTAACCATATGGCTGGTTCTTTGCACTAGCTGTCCATGTACAATTGAAAATTTTATGCACAGTTAAGAGAGTATATGAAGTACCTAGTGTCACATTCCGTGGTGTCGGACGGGTAAGTAGGCGTGGAAGCCAGGAATGTGGGCAGGAAACGGGGTTTATTCTGGCAAAATGAGAGACCACCACTTCCATGTAACGTTACATTGACAGATCTGGGGGAGACAGACACGGACTAAATACTAAAGACAGGCAGGAACTAATCGACAACAGGTGATCACAATCAGGAATAGACACGAGGTAATGAGGAGGGCGTGGCTCACCCGAGGCTCGGACGGGCAGGTCGTAACACCTAATACCATGCAGGGAATATCCTTAGTGGGATGCCACTCAATGGCGGGGCATGCAGTCACAAAGATCATCCCAGATGAGCAGTCAGGGTTACCAGAAATGTTTGGCTGAGGCTGTTGCGCAAGACAATTCATACCTTATATTGAATACTGAGTCATAACAAAGCACACTCAAGGCACATTCACTGCAGTAGATTATAGCACTCTGTCTAAAATGGCAGTAACTATCAGACAACTTAAAGAAGTAGGTAACAAACAGGCCAGAAAGGCTCCAGTGTTAAGCTTTTCCAGCAAGTGACAGGGAGGATTTGACTTTTATATTATTATATTTTCTACATTATTATTTTTAAATGTTGTAATTTCAGTAAGTGTAATTTTATGAAATTTTCATATAAACACTGGAAAAAAATATTATTTACCCACATGCACACATTTTGTACTGGAAAAGACTTCATCGTGTATCAGATTTGTCTATGTAACATAAAAATGCTTTTTTTGGAAGGAAAGATGCAACGCAGTGCAAATATTAAAAATATCCAGTGCAGATATTATCGACATTCTTCAATATCTCTTAAAGCGTTACACATAACAATTGAAATTCTTAACAATTGTAAGCAGATAATTGTTCATTATGAAAGATGTTTTTGCCATTACGTGTATTTAATTAAGAAATTGCAGAGGCTCATCTAGTCATTGTTTTTAGTCGCAGCTCATTTTAAATTTCTTTTGCCTGTAATGAAGTGTCTCTACTTCATGTTCCGGTTCAGGAACTCCTAATCATTGTCTCTTGACGACACAAGAACATCCTGTCCTTCCTGCAGGCAATCAATATTCCAGCAGATTAGTCAGGAGCTCACATTAATGTCTAGGCATAAACATTGCTTTCTTCAACTAAATTATTTGTGAATTGCATTTTCTTGTTCAAAGCCATTTTTATTAGTGAAGTATAAAATGCATGAATGTTTTTCATTTAATTTTTTTTCATGTACCATTACATATATGCAATTATGCTTTCGATATATAGAAGCCCTCAATGAATTTACATCTAAGTTCATGCTGCTAGTGTCCTGAGTCAGTGTGGTTATGGCAGCAGTAAAAGCAGATTCTACCTACAAGCAGAAATTAAATCACTTCCCTTTTACCATTTAATGTATAGCACAGGCTTATTAAAGCTAATTATTTTGCAGCAGAAGTGCTGTACCTTGCGTTTAAAACATTAGTATGCTATCAGGGAAGAAAAAAAGTGCTTCTGAATTGGATATTTTTTTGAAAGAGTAGGAATTCCATTTGCCAGCACTGAGCATCTTTCATGGCCTTTTGCTTCTCAATACACAAAAAGATTTAACAGAGAAGCAAGGAGAATAAAAGCCATGGAATTCAGTTGGTTTGACCAGGCCTGACTGAAGCTCCTGTTGTATTGTGATAATAATACAGCCCTTACAATATAGAAGTACTTTATTGAAAAACTAACCTAAAACATTTTTTTTTTGACCATCATATAGCTTTGTGATTGCAAATTCACATTTTGATTTGCAGCGAATTACAGGGATTTATTTTTCAACATGTCAAAGATCCAATGATTGACCAAAAATGACGGCAGCAAAAACTGATAACAGTGCAGTTATTTTCCCTGTATTACTTGATATTGTATACTGCATTCAGGATGCTGAAATGAGAAAAGAAAACAGATGATATCAGCTATTTTGTCCGTAAAATTCTCTTTTAATGGCCATGTTTGATATTCAGATTGCATAAATACCAAAAAATTGCGTTCATGTTACAATGTTTCAACTGGCTCAACTTTCAGTCAAGCTAATGTATTTCTAGAGCAAGGATCCTGTTCTCATCAGAAGAACTACAAGATATGGGAACTGATGCGACTGCTGACTGGACTGGTGGCTCTGGAAGGAAATGTGAAATGACCCGAGTTCAACAGAAGGGAACTGTAGTTTGGAATCAAAACCATGAAATCGGGGATGAAAGTTTAATGATTCAGTGAAATCTGTCATAAATTAAAGCATTGCTGAGTATATATTGAGCCTGGCAGACCTGGTTAATTTATTGTGAGATAAAATGATGAGTGTACAATAAATCTTTTATTTGTACAAACATTAGTACAAATACTTTGGAATTCTTCTCTTCACCTACGCCATCTTGCTATCGTTGGCTTGGGGGTGTTGCAGCACAGGGTCAGCTTACATGTGGCTCCCCAGAATGTGGAGGAGGTGTAGGTGAAGGGCCTTGCTCAAGGGCCCATAGACATCTGGCAGTTCAGCTGGGGTTTAGCCACTTATCATCGAGGGTTTGGTCTCTTAATAGTTTGTATAGATGCATGTCTAATATGACTTAAATGTGTACATTTGCTTAACAACAGGCACAAGCAAAGGTAAATAGAAGTCCTCTCTCCTCTTTTATGTTAGTTGCAGGTCTGAAGTACGTTATTCAAACAAAAAGATGATAGATTGGTGCAATCTCAGTTAATTCAGTGACCTCAGGATAACATCTCTGCTTCTCTGCACATGATGTGTTCCTTTTGGCTTCATTGAACTGTGACCTGCAGCACGCACTGGGGCAATTTGCAGCTGAGAGCAAAACGGCCGGGATAAGGATTGGCACATATAAGTCAGAGGCAATGCTTCTCACCCAGAAAAGGCTTGACTGCCTCATCTGGGTTGGAATGAGTTACTGGCTCATGTGAGAGAGTTTAAGTATCTGGGAACCTTGTTTATGAGTGACAGAAAAATGGAGCGGCAGATTGACAGGCGGATCAGTGCAGCAGCGGCAGTTTTAGGGGTGTAATGGTCCATCACGGTGAAGAGTTCAGTCAGAAGGTGAAGATTTTGATTTATTGCTCAATATATGTTCCTACATTTTATGGTCACAAGTTTGGGTAATGACTGAAATTATAAGATCACAGATACTGATGGCAGAAATGCGCTTTCTTCTTTCTGTCCTGTGAACACCTTGATATCTCCCCAGAGGAGGTGGCTGGTGAGAGGGACCTCTGAGCATCTCTTCCTAGACTGCTCTTCCTGTGACTGGATGAGCAGTGCAGAATGGATGCATGAATAGATGAAAAAACTTAAATAAAGGCCTATGTGTCCCTGAGCTGGTAATTAAGATCCTTCTGTCTGCCTCCTGTTTACATACCTTACTATTAGTTTGATGTACTGTATGTACCATGACTGAGGAATATCAAGGCAGCAGATAATATCACTGAGTGCTATAATCACATGCGGGCACCACCAGCCTTTCAGCCTTTTTGTACACGGGGACCTTAAACCTTTTGCCCCGGCAGTGCATCTCTCTACCTTACAGCAATATACTGACTGTCCAACCTGCTTCTCACACACCACAGATGTGTTACATAAGGAATTCAGACTATGACGTCATGTATCTGCTCCTTAAATAAATGCAGCACAAGAGGAGGGAAAAGCAAATGGAAAAAAGAATCCAAATCTGGAATAAGGGGAGTGAGGACAAAGTCAAATTTTGTTTTGAATTGACACACTGGATTATGTTTTTCAAAGCTTGCAAGGACCCCGTGATCTGACCGACTGCATTGCATCTTGCATGAAGTTCTGAGACAAGAGAGATGATACTGAGTGTCCCCAAACAATAAGCCCTCCTTGTTAAAAGACTTTTAAAATGTCTTAATGACAAAAAGGCAGACTTTGTATGTAATGGCCATGAAGGTAAAAAGGAATCCGCTTTGAAAAGCTTCATAGTTAAAAGGAATGAACTGAGAACCAAAATACCAAGTGCTAAGATTGATTACAGGAATAAGGCAGAACAATAGTTTTGTAGTGGTAACCCAAAAGCAGAATGAGAAAGACTTAACAAGATTACAGGTAGAGCACCTGAGGGTCTGGGCGACTCTGCTTCAGCCAGTCTGTCAATTAATGACCTTAATACCTTTATGGGAGATTTTATAACGTAGATTTTAGGAAGGAGAATAGTGTTATTGGTGCCATTGTTCCTAGGAGCACTCCTGTCTGGCTGACAGAAGGTGGTCGTGGGTCACCTTTCCCGGATCCAACCCAAGAAACCATCGGGACCTGATAGTCTTTTAAAGCTCTTCTCCTCTGAAGAGTCTCCTAACAAGATTGTTCCAGTTATTACTGAACACCCATCCAGGGCCAAATACACAGAGATTACCATTAATTAGACCACTGCCCAAACAGGAAGAAAGAGTTAAATGACTTTTGTCCTGTGGCTGTGACTTTCATCCTAGCCAAATCCCAGCTGTTACACACAATCTAGATGCAGTTTGCTTATGAGGGACATAAAAGGACAGAGGATGCTACTCTTAGGCTATTTAACACTGATACTGGTCACCATCATCCAGCTAAGGCTTATGCATGCATTTTGTTTATTGATTTAGGTTTTGCTTTTAACACCGTGCAGGTTTGTGTTTTATCTCCTGTTTTACTTTCAATTTACACCGTCCATCCATCCATCCATCCATCCATCCATCTTTTTTTCCACAACCGCATACCCTATTCAGGGTCATGTCAATTTAAACCAATGAAATGAACATTTTAATTGATGACTTCAAGTTTTTCAAGTATGTAGATCATATGAGTTGGTTGTTCTGTTATACAAATATAATAACGACGAGTTCTATGAGCAGGTCTCCAAGCTATAAAACTTAAGATTTTATTCATTAATGCCGATGAAACACAGCAGCTTATGTTTAATCATGCTGCAAACACTTAACCGTGATGCTTGGCCTGTGGAAGTTGGCAACATTATAAAAAAAATCTTGGAACTTTTATTGATGACAAGCTAAAATGTACAGAAGATATTGAATTTACCTGTAAGAAGGCCAGCATGAGGTTGTTTTAAAAAGGAAATTGTGGGGCCTTGGGGCCAGTCAGAACGATTTTGGAAAGATTGTATATTAGCCTTGTCGAAACCTTACTCATTTTTAGTTTGCACCAGGCAAGTGTGTTAAATTGCATGCTTTTCTTGCTTCAGTCGGCAGAACACGTTCTTGCTATATTTAAAAAGCAAACGACGTTCTGATACTTTCTGCAGAATAAATTATGCAGAAATGCCTGTATAATCATTGCTACCGGTGGTACAATCAATCAAACTGTGATGATGACACATTGTAAGTATTGATGGACATTGAGACATAAAATATCATTTAATCGTTGTTTTTTCTTCTCACTCATTTGTAGATTGATGCAAATGTCACACAGCTACAGTGCTTAATTTGTATATTACCAGTTGCCAGATCAAAAATTATAATAGGTGCAGCAACCAAAGCTGACCTTGATTACACATTGAACAAACAGGCCTAGCATAACTAATTTTGTGAGACTGGTTGTATGAGTATAATCAAGTCTGAGGCCATGGTTCTCAACCAGAAAAGGGTGGATTGCCCTCTTCTAATGGGGGATGAGTTGCTGCCTCAAGAAAAGGAGTTTAATGTATCTCAGGCTCTTGTTAATGAGTGAGGGAAGAAACAAATGGGATATTGACAGACGATCAGTGCAGCATCAGTAGTGATGCAGACGCTGTACCATTCTGTTGCGGTAAAGATGGAGCTGAGCCAGAAGGCAAAGTTTTGACTTACCAGTGGATCTGTGTTCCTACCCTTACCTATGATCATGAACTCTGGGTAGTGACTGAAAAAATTAGATCACGGATACAAGCAGCAGAAATGAGTTTCCTCCGCAGGGTGTCTGGGCTCAGCCTTAGAGATAGGGTGAGAAGCTCAGAGAAGGCAGAAGGGGGTCAAAGTAGAAAGGAGCCAATTGAGATGGTTAGAGCATCTATTTAGGATGCCACATGGATGGCTCCCTGGGGAGGTGCTTCGGGAATCGTCAACCAGGAGGAGGCCCCAGGGCAGACCCAGGACACACTGGAGATATTATATATCTTAGCTGACCTGGAAACACCTTGGGATTCCCCTAGCGGAGCTGAAGGAGGTGGCTGATGAGAGGGAGGTCTGGGCAGCCCTGCTTAGACTGCTGCCCTCCGGATGGATGGATGGATGGATGGATGGATGGGTGGGTGGTTGGATGGATGGATGGATGGATGGATGGATGGGTGATTGTATCAGTGACTTGTCCAAGATGGTGCTTGCAAATTTCCCTCACAATTTGCCAAAGAAATGTATCCAAAATTAATATGTGCCTCCACCTTCCAATGCACTGATTTGCAGTACTTGTACAAAATGTTTTGATGTCTGTCTCCGGACTAAACTCTGAAAAATGCAAACATTTTTGAATCTCAGCCACATGGACTTTTTATACTCCTAGATCGATTCTTAGCCTTACAGGGCAACCCTCAACTTTAATCACTGCATCCATTAAATATTCAGCAATAACCAGTGGGTCACTGTTTGCTTTGCATTGTTTTGCTTCAAGCTATAAGATGCTCATAGAAAAACATCAATACATACATTAATTCCAGTTCCAAATGGCTTTGGTTTATCATAACCATCAACATGCTATACATAATTTGGACCTTGACTGTGATACACTCCACAATTGGTTTCCTGGTTCTCGGTGTGATAAGCGTAGTAAAACTCAGACTTGCTTCTTTTTCAGTTACATTTCTGGGACATCCACCTAAACCCATATGACTGACCAAATGTTTGCAATGAAGTTGAATAAAAGCTGCCACTGCAAAGCTTCATCCTATTTAATCTCTTTTTAAATGTAAGTTTGCTTTCATTACGACGTACAATAGCATGCAGTTCAACAAGTAAGCTATGGATTTCATCATTTGTAAAACCACTTTTGAAATATTCTTCAATCTGATCACAATCCATTTTGCAGACTACAGATAAACAAAGGTTTATCACAGTTAGTCTAATCATTCCAAATTACCACGGTCTTTTAGAGGTTGTTTATATTTCAGTTGATTATTATTATGTGTGAATATTTTCAGGTTCATAGTTCTGGAGACAGTTTGAACATATATCTTTTAATCAATAAAAAGTGAATAAAGATAGACTGATGAGGCCTGAATTTCTTGACATGGCTAATTTGGGTGGTTCTGCTCTGGCAAATGGGAGTGGGTTAGTCTAAGAGTGACAGCTGATCCCCTGTCTGTCGCACCATCTCAGGCCACAAGTTGCCCAGAAGTCATCAGGAGTCCCTCCTGCCAGAATACTACATCGACTGTTTAGGTTCCCACGTATAAAGTTGCAGTATCAGTGTTGGTTTGATTTTGGTTTGTCTAGTATATGACCCTTGGCTTGATTTCTCATTTTACAGTTCAGTGTTTTTTCATCAATACGGTCTTTATATCTGATCTACCTTTGTATGGCACCAAACTCTGATCTGGGAATAGCGATTCAGCTTTTTGAGTTAAATTCAGCAAGTAGGTCCTAACTTCTGAGTTTCTTGTTGTCATGACACTGACAAGCCCCGTGTAAGTACAAGATTTCTGAAGTCTAAAACAATTTTCTAATATTCTGCAGACATAAATGTCAGTGAGGGTACGCAACCCATCAGATCTTAGGTGACATCCCTGTTCCGGCTAAATTTATGCATGCTACAGGATGAGCTGTTGAAATGCAGATGTGTTACAATGGGTGCTGTTGAGTGTCCTGATAAGTATTCATTCCAATTACCCAGAATCTACAAAGCACTGATCAAGCATCTATATCCTGTAAACATGATTTAAAATCAAATGCATAAGGAAAAAAGGAGTTTGCAGTAACCTTAAGGGCAGAAATGCATATTAAATCAACTGTATTATCAGTTCATTGATTCTACAGCATTATTTATATAATTTGAAATCTCCAAGTATTGTATCATATCTAAAGCATTGGATTTTTTGCTGTTAATGTGTATTACAGCTGCCAAGCAATACAGTTTCTACCAACTGCAACTGTTGTATGTGATATAGCGTGACCTGGCTCTCATTAGTTACAATGTAACTGGGGTAAATGCTTGTCTCCTGCTGGTCTTATGTTAGAGAGGGTAATTATGTATTTATTAGAAATGCTTTGATATTGTAACATGGTGTCTTATCTTCGAAAGATAATTTATTCTTTAAAATTAATTTGAGCCCCACAGTCATAACAGCTTAAAATAGATTTATAAGCAATAAAGGCCCCAGAAAAGCATCGCATCTGCTAATAAATGCACTTAAAGCAAGAACAAACAGATGTTTAGTGGATAAATCAAATGATGCATCAGCTTGCTGTCGACAAGCCCCTCCCCTCCACCCCAAGCTGTCACAGATGCAAAGGTCCATGAAATTGAAGATGGAGAGCAGACATTGAGTGCATTGGCATGAAGGTCAGGGGTGTCTGTCAGGCTGGGGACATACTCCATTAATTTCCAGTCAATGTCTATCTAAGTGAGTCAAATAATAAGCATATGTCCAGCTAGTGGTTAAGGACACAATACTTGACTTTACCGCAGTTGTGATCATTTTTGAGTTCAAAATTTTTTTGAAGCACATTTATTAATTCTTAAACACACTCCGATCTCCCTTTCAGCCCAAAAAAAATGCTGATTGGAGTTAGCAAATAGTTCGTAGGTGTGCCTGTGTGAGTGAATGGTGTGTGAGTGAGTGGTGTGCGAACGTGCCCTGTGATGGGTTGGCGCCACATCCTGGGCTGTTCCCTGCTTTGCACCTTTAGCCTCCTGGATAGACTCTGGACCCCCGTGGCCCTGAGTAGGAAAATTGGTTACAGGAAATTGATGGATGGATGGATTTTCCAGCCACGGGCAGATTAATGAACAGGCATGCCTAGGTTGCAGCCTAGGAACCCAGAGTGATTAGGGGGCCCCTATTGGCTGTCTAGATTTTTTTTTTAAGGTGATCATTTATTGGTCATTTATTTATTTGTGTGTTGATAATTGCTTAAAACTGTTTTAAATATATTTCTTTTTGGTGCTTTTTTTGTACCGTTGTGTATTTTACAGCATTTGTATGCGCAGTCTGTTTCCCGCGTAAAATGAATTTTTTGAGCTTGGAGTTTTCTGCCAAGAAAGCATGGAGGTAAATATTCTAATACTGTGAACTAGTGTTGTCTATCAATTTAGAAAATCTATCTAGTTAATCACAATAATAGGTTGTGATTTTAAATTTAAGTTTAGAATGGTAGTGGGCGATTTGCTTGTATTTTTTGGAAGATGAAAGAAATGTATGTGTGGTCTTGAAATAAAGAAATGCTTGAAAAACTGATAGGAGGAATCGTGTTTTGTTTTTTGATATAATTTGTTGGTTTTCATAGTTGTAACCATTCTGTTGCATTCCTCCAAAGGTGTAAGTTGCCAACATAATTAGCAACTATGCTTTTGGGAAGCATAACCCACTCTGCGTTAATGTTTTAATTTGTTTTTGAATGCATCTTTGAATCAACAAAGAACACGTCAGTTGTATCATTTATGTGAATTATACAAGTGTTTTATGGCAAAAGTTAATGTTTTGCATAAAATGTCTTTTTTTCAGCAAATACAATCCATACAATTTTAAACCAATTTATGACACGTATTTTGAGAAACCCAGTACAGACCCTTTCCAAAAAATTTGAATATCATGGAAAAGTTCATTTATTTTCATAGTTCCATTCAAAACGCTAAGGTTTCATAGATTATAGATTCAGGTCCCTTAAACTTAAACGATTTCAAGCACTTAGCTGTTTATTTGTACATAATTTGGGCTTCCAGCTCATAAAACCCACGAAAACAGGAATTCAAAAAAATCACATCAAATCAATGAAAATATGGTACTTTCAAAACGATATGTCAATCTTCAATACTTGGTTGGGAATCCCTTTGCCTTAATCACTGCCTTGATGTGCCGTGGCATTGAGGCAATCAGCCTGTGGATTGCTGGGGAGTTATGGCAATCTATCTATAATCTATGAAATTTTAACGTTTTGAATGGAATTATGAAAATAAATGAACTTTTCCATGATATTATAATTTTCTGGAAAGGGTCTGTACTTGTAAAAAAAAAAGCCTCATAAAAGTAGTAAAAATTACTTTGTAAATTGTAAGTTACATTTTATCCAAATTCATAGTTATCCATGAACTGCAGAGATGTATTTTTATCATATTTCCTCAGTAAAAATTCTCTCACATCACAAGATAAAGGTCGAAGCTCCTCAGTCAGTGTAAACAGAACCCAGACGTGTGTTTTGTTTGCGGGAGCATTCACATGCTTTCTTGACCCAATAATGGTAATAGTAGGTCTATGGTCTATGGTATATTCCTGACCCCCTGCGACCCTGCATAGAATAATGGATGGATGGATGGATGGACTTACTGACATTTAATAGTTTTGTAGTTTTATAGTTAATTGTTGTACCATTTTGGGAAGTGAGGGCAGAACTGGGGCTTGCTGAAAGGGTAGCTTGGGGACCCCTGAGCTTGATAATCCACTGCTGTTTCCAACACTGAAAAATGCACCTTAAAGGGCAGCCTGACTGCACCACTGGGTTCAGAGGAAAGGCATCTGCCAGATCAATGCATGGAAGTGGGCAGAAGATTCCCTTGTTAAACCTTCCAGCACTTTTGTGACAGTTCTGGCACAACGATATTCTCACAATAGCCCTGTGCATAAATAAAGCCCGCCTGTAAAAATACAAACATCGTCCCTTTGAGGTATCGCACCTGGTGATGCAGTGTTTCTGAATGGAGAATCTCAGGCAAGTTAAAGATTCATATTTGTGCAGAATGATGGGCATGTTGCCATTGGAGTTGGAGTTTCAAGTTAGACTGAGGTCACTTCTCCTCCACCTTTGCAGTAAGCTGTGCTTGCTACCCCTCTTTAATGGGGTTCCTCTGGAATAACATCCCTGCTCTGTATTTTTCATTAATCTATAACACAATAGGTATGGGCCTTACCTTTCGTAGGTTCTCAGGTGCTTAAGGGAAAAAGCCATGGTCATCTTTCTAACAAAATAATTCTAGGCAGAAGGGAGAAACAGAATCATGCTACTTGACCTAGATTTTATAAGTCATACCAACAGTAGGTCCTAATCCAGCCAGCTTCTGGACTTTTTGATTTGCGTTCAGTGTTTCATGACAGCCTTGGTGTTGCCTCTTTAACCACTTTAATCAAAACCTGTAATCAAGATTCAGAGTATTTTAGGTGGCATGAGAAGAATTCTCCAACATGAAAGTGAAACATGATTTTATGCATCTAATTCCCCCCAGAGACCATTAAAGTATCATCTCATCTAAAAGCAATGTGACTCTGGAGAAGCTGCTTGCCAATCATGGGCAGACATGTTATAGCAGTTGTATAAATTACACTGACATAATTTTACTGAAGGACAGAAGGATTAAATCAATTCTCTATAAGAATTACTGTGAATTTCCCAGGGGTTGGGTTATATGGTTCATCCAATCAGTGAACAGTTATTGAGAATGTCCCATGAGCTTTGCAAAATGGAAAAGAACGTAGATTTACAGGATGCTGAATCAGATAAGCACATATCACCTGCACTCAGCTTTCTGTTAATAGCAGAATATAATACAAATAATTTGAAGTAACGTATACCTTACTCTAGAATAGAAAAAAGTACCTTTATGAATGAGTTAATTATAATTAGTTGCATGACCATTAAGTTTGCTGCTAATTCTGTTATTGGTATAGGTATAGGTATAGGTATAGGTATCAATGGGGACAAGGGTTGTGTGACATGATGCAGATCGCACCAGGGGATGTGTGACAAGGTACAGGTGGGGCCAGAGGATGTGTGACACAATGTAGATAGTGCCAGGGGATGTGTGA
>JABFEB020000038.1:5016925-5028365 GCA_019775895.2 Stomatorhinus ivindoensis | reverse complement strand
AGGTCCATGGGCGTCATTAGGTCCATGGGCGTCCTTAGATCTATGGGCATCGTCAGGTCCATGGGCGTCATTAGATCTATGGACGTCATTAGGTCCATGGGTGTCCTTAGGTCCAAGGGCGTCGTCAGGTCCATGGGCGTCCTTAGATCTATAGGCGTCGTCAGGTCCATGGGCGTCATTAGGTCCATGGGCGTCCTTAGATCTATGGGCATCGTCAGGTCCATGGGCGTCATTAGATCCATGGGCGTCCTCAGGTCCATGGGCGTCCTTAGATCTATGGGCGTCGTCAGGTCCATGGGCGTCCTTAGATCTATGGGCGTCGTCAGGTCCATGGGCGTCCTTAGGTCCAAGGGCATCGTTAGGTCCGATCACTTGGGGCTATAGCCTGAGTATTTTAGGTCTGATGTCAATATTCCTTCAAAAAAGAAAAGTCAAACCCCAGGTAAACTTGGCTTAGCCCCTGATATTTTCAAGAGCTAGAAATGCCCCTGGTTATGTCAGTATCTTAATATACCTTTAAGTCTTTATATTTTTGTGTGGTTCATCGGTTACGGTTCCTAAGATGGACCGAGAGCCAGCAGCTGTACTGTGGCAGCAAAGCATGTAGGGCTGGTTTTTAAAGCAAAGTTTTAAATATGATTGATGTGTCAACTGGAAAATGTTCTCTGTACTATTCCATCTATGTAATATATGCACCACTCTATGGCCCCTTCCGTCCACATACTTTCCATAACCACTTATTCGGCACCGGGTGGAGGTGGTGCCCAGAGACTGGGCTGGGGCCCTGGACACACACACTCACTTACACACCATCACACTCTGCCAGCATATTAAAAACTGCTATTCGATTTGCCTTTGGACTGTGGGACCGTGGGAGGAACCTCATGCAGATACAGGGGGAAGGTGACGCTCCACAGGCAGAGATGCTAGCAAGAACATAAGGTTGCAGTGCTAAGCAACGAGCCACCTATCGACCAAGACCAACATACTACCACCCCTGGGCAATATCGACTGATAAAACACCATCCATTCATGTCTATGTGTGCAAATACCAGGGATGGCATTTTCTACAAGACAGAACAGATCCTGGCAAAGGCTATGGTGCCTAATTCATCTAACCTGTTAAATCCACTTAAATCAGTACAGATGAAGGAGAAAAGGGAGATTAAAAATGTTTTAAAGCCTTTTAATTTGTGGATTGTGTACAAAAGAAACTGAGCAAGAAACTGTAACACTTCTGGGTATTTCAAGCTTGATCATGTATCCTGCATTATTTATCCCCCAAAAGCATCCAGTGCAGAGGCTGAAAATTGTTCATTGATGAAAGAAAAATGAGTTAACATGAACGCGCAGATCAACAGTTTCGAATTATGTCAACTGCCAGTCCAGTATAGCAGCAACAGCAAAAGACTCATAAAAATTTTACTATTTTCAGTCAAAAACAACGACAAAAACCAACAAAATACCAAGTAACTGTGGTTGCCATGTGGTTGGAGAATGGAAATGAGAATGTTGCACATTGACAGGAGGATTATTTTATTGAGAAAATCTGGCATTCAGTCTCAAAGGTGCAGGCTGGTGATGTAATTGTGTGGGGCATGCACTCTTTGCCCGCACCTCAGGTTCTGCATTATGCAGAAGCTGGACATTTCATTTCAGTTGTTATTCGCAAAATATGTCAACTATTTAAAACAGCATTATGTTCTAAAGGTATGAGATAACTGAATGGCATCTCAAACAGAGCATATAACCACCATCCTGCACTGCATCCACAGTAATGGAATATGATTGAAGTTAGTAGTAGTGGTGGAGTAAAATAAGCAAGTATTTTTACTTGTATTTTCACTTTTTGTTACGTCCACGTGAGTATGTGCGTGTATTCATTTTCCCTTTCAGATCCCGTTCCGCAAGTCTGCCGATCCGGTTCCATGTTTTCCACTTCTCACCATGAAAGCAGTGCCAGAACTGGTTGTCATTGCCTCGTTCCCGTTTCCCTCCTCTCCAGTCATGGACTATAAAAGACACCTCACCCACCATCTGATAGCCTTTGGCTCGTGCTCGCTGTCTTTGTTTTGCTTTTGCTTACTGCATTTCTGACTTACTGTTATGACCTGCCTTTGCGTTAGCGAAGTGTTCGTTGTTCCGAGTGTAGGAAGTTCACTGGGTTTTGTTTATTGTTTTGGCCTTTGTCACTCCCGATGTTCATGTCTCCTACCCGCATATTTACAAAATACATCCTACCTAAATTGTAACAGAAATGATAAATGATTACTATTCATGTCAATCTTGATGTGTCAAAACTTTATAAAAAAATGACACCTTGTTCTAACGCATCTCAACTCTGTTATTCATGAGTGGATTTGATTGTGTTATAGAGATTCTCACAAAAGGCAAGTGAGAGAAAAGAGGACCTGAAGTTATGAGAGACTTGGGAGCCAGAAAAGTTGCTTTTGGCAGATACAAACCCAGCACCCGATAAAAACTTCAACTTTAAAAATGTTCTTTAGTTAAGTTGGATGTAACTGAAAAAAATCACTGTATAGTGAAACTACTGCTTCCGTCATTTAAGGTGCCTGAAAGCATAAACATTATAGAGATTTTATCCCATCTATTTTGCATTAGTCGACCTTTTTTCTGAAGCAATCTAAAGTGTAAGTATGAATAAGTAGGGCAAAAGAGAGATTCTACAGGTGAATTATGTCAAGATTTAGAAGAAGTAGCACCCCTCACGAAGGAACCTGGGAAATGATAGGATATGGCACCAAATATTGTTAATGGTAATATCATGCAAATACATATTTTAGTGCACTCTTTTTAAATCTCTTGCTCGGGAGAGTTTTTAAGTGGCAGGTATTTTTTGCACTGGACCAACAGTGTTTCATTACTGATGCAGGTATTCCTTTGGTGGAACCCATCCAACATTGTTCCCTTACTGGTGTGGTAATTCCTTTGGTGCAACCCATACAGTAATGTTCCCTTCATGATGCAGGTATTCCTTTGGTGAAACCTGTCCAACAGTGTTACCATATAAATGTAAGTATTCCATTGGTGGAACCCATCCAACAGTGTTCCCTTATAAATGTAGATATTCCTTTGGTGGAACCCATTCAACAGTGTTCCAATATAAATGTAGATATTCCTTTGGTGGAACCCGTCCAACAATGTTCCCATATAAATTTAGGTATCCCTAAATTTCATGTCATGCTTGTAAATATTTTGTCAATTGTAAAATTCCCAAAGGCAGCAATATTAACCACAGGATAAAATGACTAAGGCTTCTAGGATCCAACTCTGGAAACAGTACAGTAGCTCCAGTTTGGAATGCTCAGGGTGTAGATTAAAGACCCTAGTCTTCCACATCAAGGGTGATTGGTGAGAATTATAACAATACTTTGGCATCAATGGAAACTAAATTTCTGTGCAACATTTGTGTTTCCTGACAAACATTTCTTAGTTCACAGTGGTTATTTGTACTCCCGTTTACCTTCCACCTGTATGTGTTTTATCCTCTGTTTGTTATTATGTTTTATGGCGGCAATATGCAAAGCAGCATCACTGAAGCCTTTAGGTCAGAGCTAAATATGTTATATTTGAGTATTGGTGCATTGGTGCATATAGGCTGCCTTACATCCAGCTGAGTATTTTAACAGAATAAGGATAAGTTTGCTAAATGATAAAAAAAAAAATCATCCAAGTCATGTTGGTGAGACAGAAGTACAGAAGTATCAGAATAAGTGACAGTTCCCAAGTGTGAGAATAAGCTCTATATTGGGAACTCTCTGGGGATATAATTTACGGTGAATGTATTGTATGCATTTCACCAAAGTGTTTCTGGTGCAGTCTGAATTCAGCTAGAAGTGTTTCCAATGTTTATCTACTGTTAAGCACTTAATTTATTGGCTGCTATTAACAGTAAACATCTGAGGAGCACTGGGATCTTAAACAAAGGAGCTAATTGCAGTACTGAGTTTGTCAGGCCCGATTAAGAAAGACTGGATGCCAGTCTCCATTTCATTTGCCAGGTGGCAGTTCCATGCCCAACCTGAAATTAACTAAAACATTTGCAGCCATTTCAATGTGGCTATACACACAAATTGCATAGCCTAGGGACCTTCTATAGATGGATATTAATTGCTATATTAACCATTTTAAAGCATACAACTGGGGTTCTCTTTCTTGTTTTCATTTATTTATTAAAGATTAAGAATTAAAATTTTTTTTGAAGATAATACTCCGGAGGGTTAGTGGGGCTGTTGAATGTGCCCTGACTAATTTCCATATGCTCCATTTAGAAGTGTAGCCCTGCTGCCACCTTGTGGCTGCCAATATTCACTTCAAGACACAATAGCTTGACAACAGAATGAAAAAATGTACTTTATATTTCAAAAAAGCTAAATGGTATCTAAATAAAATAAGAATTTTCATGCCTTTTGCATTACTTCAGCAGCATCAATTCACATCTTCCATATCAAATAAATCTTCTGCATAGCAACAGATTCTGGGCCAGATCCGCCTGCATCTACATGCAGGTGCCAGTGACATTGGGGCAGGAGAGTCCACACAAGAATCTGTCCAGAGTTCTGAATTATTACAGTTGGTCAGTATAAATTCCATCGAGCCGGCACGCATTCGTCTAACATGTGATCAGCAAGTTACCAAATGTGCAGCTGATGCGCTGAGATTCTGAGGTGCGATTGGCCCACATAGCAAGATGAGTCTGAACTGGATCCAGGCTAAATGTCATTCAGAAATCACCACAGATCTGTTAACCGAATCTGGCCTGGTGTCTTTTTGTACAATGGACCAATACTGGTCCAAATCCGCTTTCTGAATTTGAAACAGATAAGGACCATATATGGGCCAGATTTACATTGAATGTTACCAAATGTGGCCCGTATCTGCACCAGAGTCAGAAGTTAAAGTCAGATTCAATTTGAATGGGGACAGTGAGAGGCTTAGGGGGCTAAGTTTACATGCCTGTGTAAACGGTTGCTGGTTAAAGCCGCAGCTTCAGCAAAACAGTCCATAGAGAGATGACATGGCTGCTGAAAAAAAGCAATTTTGATGTACTTAAACAAATTTGCATGTTGTCTGTCAGCTGTGGAGTGCAAGGTAAAGGGGAATGTTACAGCATATCTGTGCTGAAGTTCTGCTCCAGCATTCTAACTTAGCACACAGACTTTAATCAACACTTTTATTTGTATAAGCACTGCTACACATCTCTTCACCTACTCTGCATACCTTGGATATCAGAGCACAGGGTCAGGCAACACCCCCAGAGCTGGGGGTTAAACACTTTGCTCAATGGCTCACAGACACATAACCATTCCACTGGGGTCAGGGCTCAAACCAGGGATCTCCTGCTCCTGAGCACAGAGACTTAACCCACTGATCCACTCACTGCCCACAGATGCGAAGGCAGGATCCTGGGGCAGAAGTCAGTCTGGAAAACAGGAGCATGAGCCACATTCAGCAAATAAAGATGTCTTATGTACACAACAACATTGGAAAGCTTTTCTTCACCAAAGTCCATCTTATGCGCTGTTGTGTGTGTGTGCGTGCGCGCGTGTGTGTGTGTGTGTGTGTGGCGATTTCTGAACAACAATTGGCCCAGGTCTGTATCAAATTCATCTTTCTACGTAGGATGACATTCTTTCCATCATCCTTGGCTAGTCAGTGACAATGTGTTAGTTAATTACATCTATATAATGATATCCAGGAAATAAGTTAAGTATGTCTCCTAAATAATATGAGATTTCACAACATAGGAATAGTTTAAACTTATCAATACCGGAATTAAAACTCTGATAGACCAGAAGAAATAAGCATTTTACATAGGAAACCATTTATTTTATTATACAAAAGTCATAGTACTGACAATGTGGAATAGTAACATTGAGATTTCAGTCTAATTTGTCTTGTTTATTTTAATAGTATTGGTGTAGTGAATCTAAACAAGCAAAAATGAGAAATAAAAAAATATATATCATGAAATATCATGTAGTTATTACCTGAAGACAGGAAAATAACTACACAAATTATCATTGAAATTATGTATAAATATGCCAGATATTCAAGGCTGATATGAGCCAAATATATTTAGATTTTCCATAATAAAATGTTTGTTGACAAATTCTAGAGTAAAAGCTCCATTCTGCTGTGTTTTAAATCACACGTGCACAGGATTAATTGAATCTTCCTAATTAGAGTCCACTTGCAACCAGGTTGATACCAGGACTGTGCATTCAAAGAGATTTTTTTCCAACCTCTGCATAGTATTTTTCAGGCAAATTGTTGTAATTCGAATTAATCAGAGGTAGAGGAAAAGTGTGTCTGTACAATTATATGGTACTACAGTCCACTCACCTACCAGGACAGCATTACATGACTGCTGCCTGCCATTTAACTATATGGTCAATTTTTGGAAAATTTCAATTAAAAAAATAATATTCGGCTCAGAACACATGGTTTGAATGATTTATTTTCTTACTGTAAACAACATTTTTGAGGAGGATACAGAATTCTGAAAATGACAGTAATAATGACAAACATAATAGAAAAGTATCCTGGCATTTCTCTGTAACACACAATCAGCAATATATTTCACAGCAATTTCAGCATATTCACACTTTTCATGTACTTCTTACAGAGACATCTTTTATTTAATTTCTCTTTTAAAAATCTTTACTTCCGATACTTGATTGCAAATTCTGGTGAGCACATTAAAGAAAACAGCATTACATCTTTGAGCAACGACAGAGAAGACAGACCTGACAGTTCTGCAGCCATAAGCTCGTAGCAGCCTAGACTCTATAGTCTGAGTGTGCAGAAAATGTCTTTGTGTTAGAAGCACACTTCAATCAGAGCTGACGCTTGTTACCATGACATCGCCATGGTGGCACAAGCATGCTACCCTGAAGATTACAAAGCTCTCGGTCATGAGTTTTGATTGAAGAGCAGTGCTGTAATAAGGCTTTGATAAAAAAGCTCATCGTACCTGAGTGTTAGGAGACATTAGTAGATGCACGTCTGTATGCAAAGTATTTCAATCATTGCTACTACTGTGAATATAATGTATGTTTGAAATTACATATATTTTGGCATGTTGAAGCATGTAAGTTTAATTGGTTCTCTCCAAAAAAATTAAATTAATTGCCAGCCCACACTTTCTTGCAACAAATTTAGCAGTCAACTTACACTGAAGCTCTCATTAGATTTCTTATGGATTAGCAGTCCCCACCGAGCGCCTTGTACCAACTTACAACCGACATGCTGAACAGTCCAAGGCATATAACCCTGTACCTACACTTAAGAAACTTAAACCAGTGAACAATATGGATACTGGAATTCTTTTTTCATCCTACCAAATTACGAGGTCATTTTTACAGTTCATATCATCACTGTCATATAAAACTGTGAAGTTATAACTGTCGCATAAAGCTGGACAAGACACCTGCAATACATATGTCGAGATATTTAGCAAATAAGGAATCCGCCACATAAAAATCCCTGAATTTCTGCTTCATTTTCATGTAATTGTGATGAATATTTAAAAATATTTTCATAATGTGGAATGTTATTCATGCACTGAATGTCCTTACATTCATTTCCTCTATATATCTCAAAATAATAAAATGTACTATTAAAATATACTTTATATCATTTAATACCCAAAAATAAATATATTTGCAACCTAACAAAAATGAACAACCCCCACATATTTGTCTTTTTTATAAAAAAAAATATTTGAGGCTCTAACTATGACTTCAACCAGTAACTTAAGCTGGAAGTCTTCAGCTTTAAATTCATATCTTCATGGACAGACCAGGCCATTTTCATGGGAATTTACCTTACTGACACCAGCAATAAGGTGAGTAGAGGATCAACGGCTTACCCTAAAACAGTGTGAATTTTTATATCTCTTTGAGATAATATTCCTCACCAGACAGCCTAAGTATGCCAAACATACTGGCACAGATCTCCAGATGTTTGAAATCACAGAGACATTAGTGATCAATTTCACAAAATTCACAAGACATATAAAGCAAGTGCTTTCAGGAAAACTAGATTACAGTGCATGGCTGTCAGGAGTACAGCTTCCTCCATCCTCAGAATTTCTAACTACCTTCCAGACAAATTATGGTTGCACCATTTATTCTCTATAAAATCCAGAAATTAGTTCTGACTACTTGGGCTGTCTGGCGCTAACATCACACTAGAAACAAACATTTTTTTTTTGTGGAAGGTTCTTTAGGGCATGACACATTTATATCTTTAGGGTGACACATTTATATTTTATTCCAGGCATTCCATGACACCTTGTGTCACTTTACCCAGTCTGTCACTTTCGTTTTCTCTTTCTCCATCACAATCTCCAGCACAATCCACGCAGAAAGTGCTCAAGCAGAGAGTTTAATGAAATGTGCCATCTAGGATTTAACTAGCACTCATAGATACAACCTGGTTAAAAAAAAAAAATGTTCCTTATTCAGTGTAATATGGGAGCAATCAGTCAGAGTATATCCTGCGGCCGTCCCTGAAGGTAATAATTAACATTAAAAAGTAAAAGAGAAATCAATTCTTAATTTCAAATGTAGCCACTACATGAGCAAATACATTTTAGAAGCAATAAGTTATTTATTCCCTTCTATGGGAGAGAAAGGTCAGATTGCTAGAGAAATTATGTTTTTGGGTTGTTTCCTGTACATCTTGTACATTTGGTGCATGGTACCGGGGTTTGTTCTACGTCTGGACCTGATCCAGACTGACACGAGACGCAGCCATGTGAACAGAAACAGGGACGACCGGAAGGCTCTGCTGCAAGACTTCAGTCTCCTTCCTCTCACTCTCGGGCCGACGTGTGGCTTCTCCTTGGACCTCCAGCACCTTCACAGGAGTCAGGCCCTCCGTCAAGCTGCTGAGCAGCAAAGTGCTCCCCATCTCAGCGCCTGCTAATTCCCTTGGGGCCCCAGTCGCCGAGTCCTCCGGCTCTGCTTTGAGAGCGTGACCAGCCATGACATCCTCGTGGGAGACCCCGGCACTATTCCAGTTCTCATTCTCTGAGGAGTTTGCGCAAAGCACACGATGGTCTGGCGTCTGTAAGTACTTTGGGTCCAAAATGGCCTCTTTTATCTGCCGGTCCTGCATCTCGCCATCTTTCAGCACTGCTGCAATCACCAGTTCAGATTGTCCACAAGCCTCTGCTGCCTGTCCACTGGCGTCGAGGCTAACCAGGTGGCTGAGGCTGCTTAGAGAGGCTGAATGGGCCACAGGGCCAACCAGTTCCTCGCTAAAAGAGCACAGCGTGGTGAACAGTAGCTGTTGGGAGTGAGGGTCATCAGAGAGAACATCCACTGTGGATGCTGGGAAAGCCAGCACATCCTTGGCCGTGGGCATGTGGGAGGGCATCGGGCGCAGTATGAGCCTCTGCGTGCATGCAAGGCTCGCACTCCCATTGGCCAACACAGCAGAGATCGGTACAGTTTGCAGGGTGACCGTGCCGTCATCCTGGGAGCGTGATGTAAGCACCACGGGCACTGTGGCCTGAACAGAGCCGGGTACGCTGATTGTCCTGTGAAGACAGAAAATACGTTTCCGCAATTGTCTTTCTGGAAAACGCCCGGCAACCATATCTAATACTGGCCTTCATGACATCCCATTTGTGAATAATTGAGAGCTTGAAAGGCAAACAGTGCAAATCCTGATATAGATGCATGCAATATCACCTAAGAATAATGTATTTATATTTTAACTTCATTCAAAACACAATACATATAAAAATATACATTAAATATTGTTCCCTATGAGGAAATTCTGTGCTGTTTTCACGTAATCAATAGGAGAACAAAAAATATATTATGTATACAAGCTGTATGACAATATTTATATTACGAGAAAACCCTAATAGCCTTCATGACTTGTAATTCCCTGTTAATTAATGGGTGTGTGAAACGTGACATACTGTTTGTACAGTTTTTTCTTCCTCTTCTTTCATTGCTTATTAGACCTAGAATTCCTTACATATTGTTACCAGTACAACCATTACTCTGTGATACTACAGCAAGGTCCCTTTTGCAACTTAAACCAACAAACCTCCTCTAAATCTGAGGTTACCTACAAGTGCCCTCACCAACTGCACTATATGCTGATTGCAACAATATGAGCACAATCTTATGTAGATTCCTACACTATAAAAATGTGGGGGGGAAAAAAAACAACAGAATAGGTACAGAACTTGCTGGAAAACAACCAAGCTTGCCATGATATTTTGTCATGGAGAAGCTTAGCAAGCAGCAAGCACTCATTCTCCTTACTTCGGCATTTGCACAGTGGCTGGAGCGGAAGCATCCGGGTTTGGCTGCAGCCCACGTTCTGCTCGGCAGTCTTGCTCATCCCGGTGCCCCTGGTTGGGGCTCCGTTTCCTCCTTGCAGACCTCAGCAGCTTCTCTCCAGCTGTTCCTGGAACAGGCCGGGAGGCCCCATGGTTGATGGCCCTTCCATGAGATGTCACACTATTCCCTCTTAGGCCTGGGACATATTCTGCTGCAAGATTTTCATCGTCTTCAATGACAACCAGGTCTGTTGGCATCTCCTTGAATTGGTACACCAGTCTCTGGCCCTCGACCTTCGCAAGGATCCCTCGCTGGTAGTAGTACCTAGGAGAAAGAGAAGAATGAGTAAGTGCAATGAAAGTGGCCAGGGCATGTCAATGAATCGTTTAACGCTGGAGTTCACCATGTAGTGTCCCTCTCACCTGAGTGCCCTTCCCATAGTCTCATAGTTCATATCAGGCTTGTTTTTGTGTTTGCCCCACAGCCGCGAAACTGCCTTGGAGTCCACTAACTTGAAGATGCCCTTTTCCCTCTGTGTCCACTTGATGTACCTGGGACAGGTATTTTTGTCTTGCAGCAGGGCCAGGAGGAATTCCCACAGGTAGATAGTGTTTCCTGGGGTAATCAAATTTCTGCATTCATTAAGAATTATACCCTCAAAAAATGACATATTAAATTCATACTTTCATTATAAAAAATACTAAAATTACCAACATTCCAGCATGTTACTACTCACCCATCCCTCTACTACTGAAATATGTAACAATAATATAAAGATCTAATGACATGGTGATGCATGGTGAACTGGTGTCTCTAAATTGCCCATTGTGTGTGTGTATCTGTGTGTGTGTGTGTGTGTGTGTTGGGTGGGGAGACATGTGGGTGACACAATGGCTCAGCCGGTAGCACTGTAACCTCACACCTCCAAGGATGCGCTAAGCTCCAGCCCTAACCCTCATTCTGTGCATTTCCTCCCAGTGCTTGCATAGACCTCCTGTCTGTGAAGTGTTTATATATAAAGTGCCAATGGAGACTATTGAAATGGAAAGACTCAGCACCTCCAACATATAGTCATTGGATTAGGGAAATCATGTATCATATCAAGTTGG
>JABFEB020000038.1:4999899-5012389 GCA_019775895.2 Stomatorhinus ivindoensis | reverse complement strand
AGTTATTAAGTTCTTCCCAAGCGAGCTTGATGGGCCGAATGGCCTCCTCTCGTTTGTATAGTTCTTATGTTCTTAGTTCTTATGGTACACCCAAGCCGTGGCAGTACACCCAAGCCGTGGCAGTACACCCAAGCCGTGGCAGTACACTCAAGCTGTAGTGGTACACCCAAGCCTTTCTAATGGCAGGGTTATGCTCACACTATCAAAAGAAATCTTACTACAATTTGAAAAAAAAAAAACCTTATGCATCAGGTACCTCATTCATGTCGTCTATCCCACTGGTGACAAACTGGAAGACCAGTTCATTTCGTTGGGGCATAATTTTCATGACGACTAGGTCAGGGAGAGTTCCTCCCTTCACTAACCCACCACAGCACAGGAACTGTCAAAAATAAAATTCTGCGGTAACTTTGCAGTTTCACAAAACCAGCTGAGGCCAGAAAGAGCAAAGTATTTTATGGCAATGCTGAAGAATTCAACGGATGCTGATCCTGAACGGTGCCAAACTTCTTTCTCCTCTGAAGACAGGGACTCATGCAAACCTGCCAGAAAAGAGAGAGACAATGTATCAGGAAATGTCAAAACTAAAGGCAAAACTTCTGTATAACTTCTGTTATATATAGCTTGACAAAAATAATATTGCTCTGTTTAATTTTTTAAAAAGAAAAAGACAAATGTCATAAGATTAAATTACATCCCTCCATAAATGTTACTGTAAAAAGTTTATAATTAATAGAGTACACTAAAAACATTATCTATCCAGCATGTAACTGTTAGCCCAGTACAGGGTTACAATGCGTTATTCCATAATCATCCAATGAACTCTAAACCAAAGGTAAAGAGAAGTACATTGAAGTATACTTGCTTAGTGAGGCAAAAAATGTTTTACTTCACTTAAAAATGTTTTATGCTATATATACAGTATATATATACACACACACACACAAACTTTTAATATGGAGCATGAGAAGTCATGAAAGATGTCCAAAGAAAACAAAAACAAAAGCGTCCGGCCCCACACCCCCAGAATTCTCTCCCCAGGTATGCGAACCATGCACCGCTCAGAACCGCACAGGATAGTGGAGTTGTGGCCATCTACTGGTAATCAGATGAGTCTGTTGCTGAGCTACATTTACATAGCTTAGAGTCTGCATCCCTTTTTTTAGCACCGAATGCAAACAAACAAATAACTTTACATTACAGCCACCCCTATGAAACACTGGAGTGGATGTGGTAACTGTCCTCTCTTTCGAGGTGTTGCACGAATCATTACCACTCTGACTACATGGACGAAATGAGTGTTACAGGTCACCAACTTACAAAGAAGGTGTGGAACATAAACGGCTTCAGTGAAGTTTTGGTGGCAATCCCTGTAAACACATGGCAACCAAATACAACTAGCAGGGCTCAACGGAAACACAGTCAGCTGCACTATGCATGGTATAATGTGCTGGTGAAAAACAGCACAATGAGGAACAGACCAATCGCATTACCCACAGTGACATCTGCTGCTATGCACTGAGGCCTGCCTGAGAGTTGCACACTTTGTTAGTAGATAATCTGGACTTGTGTGTTCCAGTGCCAGCTAAAGAAACATACCAGCTATCATACTACAATCCAGCACGTCAGAAGACATATTATTCATTCAGCAGAAACCAAGCTCTTCCACAGCTAATCCTTCAGCAAACATAAGTCCACTGAAGCTCTAGACCTTAACTGCATATGAGATTAAAGGAACCTCAGCTACATCTATGTTTGTAAAATAATTCTTTATAAACGACACAAAGCAGGCGCCCTTTGCCATACTCGCTAAAAAGAGGAATAGAAACATAAAAGGAGGCCCTGGAAAGACGAATGCCAGAAATGCGGCGGGAAAGTGACCTGTGAATCTTGCAAGTACAGGAAGCGTATCACTGAGGTTGAGCTACTTCCTGACTGTTAGACCACAGTCAGAATAGCTCCTTTCTTTTAGAGTGCATATTCTGCCCTTTCTTAGTTTCATTCAAATATTTAACTCCTGCTTTACCCGCTCCAATGACCAGTAATATTCTGCATTTTACCTAAAGATGATGCTCATCATTGACTATAATAATTTTATTAGTGTGAGCTTGCTTTAACTAGAGAAATGGTGCTGATTAATTGTGAAACTCTAATCATAATGTTTTTACAAAAAGTTCATATTGAAATGTCATACAAAATATATTTTTCTGAGAGATTTTGCCTCATTATACATTTTCGGTACATAAAATCGAGTCCAAAACGCAAAATGTTATTTATAACTGAAGTTTTTATGAAGTTTTTGCAATATGCATCATCTTTATAATATGTTAAAATATATATAATATATATATATATATATATATATATATATATGATTATGGAAATACTGAAAAATACAGACATGGTGTTGACAAAACAGACAATAAATTCTCAGTACAGAATCAAATCCTGTTTAAAAATGTGTTTTGTCTGAAACATTTTAGAAACTTGGCTTTGAAGGAATTTTTTGTTATATTTCCTACCATGAAAATAGCCGCTACAAGACCAGACTAGGCAACAGAAACATTTTGCTCTAACAACTTTTCTAGAGATGTTTTAGTATCTTATACAAAGCATTGAGCCAAGGAAAAGAAAAGTATCATGTTTATAATCATTTAGCATGCTGAAAAGGTCAATAGCATTTTCAAGAGAATTCACACTTTTCATACTTGCAATAAGGTCACTCTAGCTTATGCCCATAAACAGAGTGAGTAACGAGTAAGGCGCTGTAGATAAATACTAATAAACTTTCCGGCCACAGGAAGTGACTGGCCCTGCACATAAAAGCAGACTTAACAGACTTTATTTCAAAGATTTCAAATAAACTTTACTTTTCCCAGCAAAAGAACCCCATCTCAATAAAAAAACAAACCATCCATACTTTACGGAGTGATATCCCTCCCATCCAGGGCAATATCCCTCCCTACAGGGTGATATCCCTCCCTTACAGGAAGATATCCTCCCCATCCAGGGTGATATATATACTTTACATGGTGATATCCCTCCCTTCCAGGGTGATATCCCTCCCTTACAGGAAGATATCCTCCCCATCCAGGGTGATATCCATACTTTACAGGTTGATATCCCCCCTTCCAGGGTGATATCCCTCCCTTACAGGAAGATATCCTCTCCATCCAGGGTGATATCCATACTTTACAGTTTGAGGTTACAACTGGTTGGAAAATAGATGGGAAAATGGAACTGCATTTTGTTTTAATTGTGTATCAAATACATATAGACCTCATTGATATGATATGGCCTTTTTAAATAAGCCTGCTAACTAGGGGTGTAAAGATACATCAATGCATTGTGATATCTGCATCAGGCCAATGATATCATGCCACCTTTCTGTGCTGGCAACCCTCCTCTCTGTTTGTGTTTCTTCTGTACAATTCAGTCGTTGGCCTTTACCAGTTTACACTGGTCTGCTCTCCCTGTTTATTAATAACAATAAAAAAAATCATGCTCCACGATTCTATTCTCTTTGTATTGCATTAATAGTGTGCAGTTAAGTTCCCATGCGAATTCTTTTCGCTGAAGTTACGAAATGTTCCGCAACCAATCGAATTGAACTGAATCGAGATAGAAATGAAACATTTCTGATACGGAAATAACAGATTAGATCCCCCCCCACGTTGAGTGTCAGGTAGTGGTATACTGTAGGTTTCTTATCTATTTCTAATTAAGATAAGGCAGCACTGTCATGCAGCAGCACAAGGCCAGAAATATACACCAAAGTCCTGTTTTGGTGACTATTCTTGATCCATCTATTTAGTTCTTATAAAAGCATCAACTGTCATACAAGTCAGAGACAAATTCAGAGACACTCTCCTTTATTCTCCTCACCCTTCTTTATGTGAACTTAACACTGGATTTTAGGAGCATGCACAATATTGTAATTCTGTCTTGTATTTGTTACGGAATTTGATTACATTGTATTACTTGTATTACGCTGACTACTGCAACAAAAGTTCCAAACTCCAAAATACATGGCAGGTGTTCAATCAAGCAGGTGGTCTGCACACTGAGGTTGCCATGCAAACCACGACTTTTTGAAGCGAAACATACATTCGTCAGCTGTTTTCACTTATTAATTCGCAGTGTGGCCAAACGGCTGATGGAAAAAGCACAACACTGCAGTCATTTATGGACAATGGGTGGAGGAATCCAGTAGGGTGTCGAGGCCACATCACCTGCCCAGCCTGGAAAGAGTGCAGTGAGGAGGTCACAGGAGACAGCTGGACATAAACTGTGAGACAATCACTGTTAATTACAGTCAAAACTAGGTAAACAGGCAAAAAGAATGAGCCCCAATAAACTGCAGAGAAAATCTGCCATTTATTTATAATGACAGCATATTGTGTCATCAAGGACCGTACCAGTGCAACGGAAGATAATCCGCCATTGAGGGAGCTCCAATGAAGCTCCGTGGCCCGGTGTCTATGGGCACAGAAACAATGCTGTGCTCTTGCTAGTTTTTTCAGCTTACTTAATTAGTTGTGTCTCACATTGAAAAAATATCATACAGGCAAAAAAAAAACCCTCAAATTTAGCATTCAGCAAAACCTGATTACGGATATACTTCTGGAAAAACCTACCAAGCATAGAACAAAACCTACTCTGGTGAAAGCAGTCAATGTAGATGATTATGAAACAGGCTGTTGAGTGTCATCAAGAAAAACATGCCAACGTCACAAAGGCAAATTATTTTTTTTGTCATTTTATGCATTTTTAATGCATTTTATGCATAGGCCTACTGATCAGTAATAAAGTCAATATATATGGCAGTAAAAATAGCTATACCTGTGCTACTGCACTTATACGGTGTTTTATTATGGTTGAAGTCATGGTGCCATAGTCCCTGTAGAGTAAAATAATAGAAAATAATAATCTCCAGCGATGCTGCTACGTCATCCTTCGCACAAACAAACCCTTTTCCTAGACTGGTCTTCCTATTGCCTGAAAGTAGCCAACCAGAAGCTGTTGCCAACAAAATATAGCGCTATCACAAGAAGGTGCTGCTGTTTGTCAAACAAGACATTTACAGTACAAACCTCCAAATGAACAAATACATGCTGACTGATTTATGATAGCATACGGTGATTCTGCTGGGGTTGTACTACTGCAGGGGACCTACGGATACCAAGCTGAAAGCATGAAAAGTGACAGATAGCTAATATACATGATTCCTACGTGTATATAACCTGGGGCCTGGTGTTTCATCAAGGGAGTGATAATACAGGTGTGACGGCTGTATGAGTGTATCGGAGAGTGTGCAATGCTTCTCTGTCTGCATGCATCCACAAAAAGCCAAGATGCCAGACACTGCCTTTCAGCATTATACATTAGGTTATATTTAAGGATGACTGTTTTGGAAAACCACTAACTTTTTTCAAGTTACTTCCACCAGAAGCATCATTCCCTGTCCCAGTACTCATTCAAGCTATCTTCCATGGCTTAATTGGTCTATTCATGTAGTTCATTCAACTGCTGCAGTATAATAAAGTAAAATGCAATTTTTAAATTCTTTCATCCCTAATCGGAATTATAAGCCTGATTAAGTTATTCAGTTAGTCAAGGGGATGACACCAAAAGTCTTCATAGGAAGAAGCATCCTCTCCTTATACAGACTCTGAACAGACAAGTCTGCAGCTACAAAGCCCCATACGCAGCAAGCTTTCATTCGGACACCTTACTATCATAGCCGGCATTATTCTTTTCAGCAATTTCTGCTACAGTAGGTCTCCTGTGGGGTCAGAGACAAATGGGCTAGCGAGATCGAACCAGGTGGGCTAGTGCGATTGGACCAGGCTGACTAGAGAGATCGGACCAGACGGGCTAGCGAGATCGAACCAGGTGGGCTAGTGCGATTGGACCAGGCTGACTAGAGAGATCGGACCAGACGGGCTAGCGAGATTGAACCAGGCGGGCTAGTGCGATTGGACCAGGCTGGCTAGATAGATCGGACCAGATGGGCTAGCAAGATCAGACCAGGTGGGCTAGAGAGATCGGACCAGACGGGCTAGCGAGATTGGACCAGGCAGGTTATAGAGATCAGACCAGTCGGGTTAGCAAGATCAGACCAGGTGGGCAAGATAGATCGGACCAGGCGGGCTAGAGTGAACGGATTAGGCGGGCTAGCGAGATTGGGCCAGACAGGCTAGCGACATCGGACCAGACGGGCTAGAGACATCGAACCAGACAGGTTAGACACATCGGACTAGACAGATTAGCCTTTGCTCCCCACGCACATCACTGAGTCTTCGGCACCCATGACCCCATCACTGGTTCACCAGTTGACCTCCCTTGGACCGCTGCTGGTAGGTACTGACCACTGCATACTGAGAACACCACACGAGACCTGCTGTTTCAGAGATACTCTGCCCCAGTCGTCTAGCCATCACAGTTTGACTATAGTCAAACTAGCTCAGATCCTCACACTTGCCCATTTTTCCTGCTTCCAACACATCAACTTCAAGAACTGCCTAATATTTAATGGCACCCTTGACAGGTGCAAGTGTAACAAGATAATCAATCTTATTCACTTCAACTCTCAATGGTTTTAATGTTACAGCTGATCATTTTCCACGTAATATTCAGCAATACTGATTTTTCACCACATTATTAAAAATGGAGACCCTGCACATTCTGCTGCAAATCTATCACACACTGATTTTCATAGTATCACATTTTTTTCCAGGTTGGGAAACCAAAATGCATTGTTCTTGTCAGTTTCTGAGTTTCTTTATATATTACAACAATAATCCACCAGTCTAAGGTTGTTCACAAAGGAGGGACAGTTGTGACTACAGACCGTAGTGTGTTGTTTCATGGAAATAGTGACCTGTATGAAAATGTGATGCAAATCATCTTAGTGAATGTCACCATGCACAGTGCATACATGGATTTTACTTTAACTGACAGTGTGCCTGAGAGAAATATATTTGCATTAAGGTACAAAAACATCTCCCATTTCAGTGCTGCTCCGTCACAAAAACGTCCTGCATCAGAGCCAAATCCAGATGCTCGCTTTCCATTCTTTTCAAACATGCTATATTTTATGTCTATCTACTCTCACAATTTTAGGGTAACACTTTACATTAACTGTACCTGAAGAATACCTTTATAATGCATTCAGAGAACATTCAAGGGTAACATGTAGTATACCTTAACATCCTCACAGTCTTAATATACATAACTAACATTACTAACAAACATTATGTGATTATGTTTGTTAGTGTCACACAATGCTTGTTAATAATTTATATTAAAGCTCTTAAGTCATGTTAGGATGTTAAGGAATACAGTATTTACGTGCTACTCATGAATATTCCATGAATGTATTATGATGGTGCAGGTGATGTAAAGCATCCAGCTTATTTCCTCAACACAGTGCTTCACAGTGTCACTGAGGCCCAGCTAGTGGCCTTGTCACCCATGTTTACTTGTTCTGAGTGGAAGCTACACTGGAGGGCTTTGTGCTTTTTTTTTTGCTGAATGAGCAAGATACACAAAGCAGACCTGAAGAGCAGCATTGCCCGTGGCCAGAAGCACTCCTTTTCACTTGGGATATCAATAATTCAGTCTTCACAGACAAAGTGGGGACATGTGAAACACAGAGAGAGCTTGTGGTGCTTAAGCATTGTAAAAGCAAACAGTGACACTGTTTGACAACTGAATGGAACATTTACAAAGCCCCTCTGCCCAGCTGGGGGGCAGCGACTTACGGAGGTGACGGTGAAGAGGACACGTCCTCAGGCCAGAGCTCGATTAACGAACAACGACTGAGCAGCTGCTTAAGTAGGGCTCACAGGAGGCTTTGTGTCTCCATTCGTGAAGTGTAAAGCAACAGATACACAATGAGCCCTGGTCAGGAAAAAGGGAAAAAGCAGGGCATGATATCATAATGCTGCTTAGAAGCTCCTCGTTTATAAAGGCAACAGATTCTTTCTGCTACCAGTATCACAAACTCCTGCTTTTACCTGTACTTTTAATATATTGCTTCTTCAAATATCATGGACTTGTTTGTTTTTAATATGTAATTGTGTTCTATGTTTGTATTTATATAGGAAAACTATCAAATAATATTTTACTGATCTAATCTAATCTACAAATAAATACTAAAAGACTTCGTGCATGTTGGCCAACATGAAGCATTATGAATTATAATAGTAATATTGTAATGGATATATACCATTTGTATGGATATTGGCGTCTTGGTTCTAGGTATTGTAGAATCTATAGACACACCCTTCTCTTGTTCCAGGCAAACCTGGGGTTGGATTCAGACCAGCAGGTCACAGATACACACCCAGAACTACAGGTCACATTGCTGTGGAACAGGTCTGAACACACAAAGTCTAAGATAGAGTGCTCTTTATTTTTATGAAACAGAAATTGTGGATACTTATTAATATTCAATGTATATTTTCATACTACACAATGTATACAAATGAAAAAGCTGCCATTGAAGTCTGCCCTCTGCAAAATGTTTTACAAGGTTTGTTTTGCTTTGCAGTGTTTTAACATGACAATTGTTTGTCACAACAAAGTAGCTTTAGTTCACATAAATGAATTCAACATTAAAATGCACTACAGCTCTACTTTAAAAAGAATGCTTTGACACAATGGCTGAAGGAGAGCTGGAAAATACTAGAGATGTATAAAAAAGGTTACAAATTCAGACATCAAAAGGAACATCTTGTGATTATTTTCAGTGAACATAGATGCACTCAGACAAGAACCATATTATGGTTTAAAAAAGGATTTGTGAAACAGGAAATGTGTCATTGCCTCACAGATCCCAGATAAAGGATAAAAGCTCAGACCATTTTTCTGCAGCAAAATTACCTGCCATTATTACTGAAGGATTTTACTTTGATATCAAAAAAAAAGATCTGAAACTCTCTGTACTCTATTACAAAAACATGCCCATGAACAGCCATGATTTACAAAGGTACAATAAAAGTTATAATGAAATTATCAGACTATACAAATGAGCTTTGAATTGTGAAAATTCTGAAATTTAATTTAAGGTAAAAATAGAGACTTGAAATAAAGCCTTTCAGAAAAAAAAATTAAGCAAAAAAAATACTCTGGCCTATACATATTATACTGTATGATGTTGTTTTAAGCAAAAGATCATTAATTGTGTTTGATATTATTAGAAAACTACATATACCTCTCTAAATGTCATAAACAAGCTGTGTTATTATACTTTTTTTTACTAAAAGCCAGCATTGGTGGCATATAATTCAAATTTCCATATTAAATAAAATTTATTAACGCAAATGTATATCATTGAAATGAGCACATGAATCAAAAGTGCTAGCATCCAGAATTCCAGCCTGTCCTTCAATTTGCTTACTGAGTAAAGGTTAAGTACTGACCTCAAAAAATTATAGCTCTTGTCGCAGGCTTCATGTCAAAACTCTGTAAAAAGGTGTGGAACCTGTTTCCAAGCAAACAAACTAAATCCAGAATAGACTACAAACTAAATAAGCAGGCCAGAGAAGATTATATAATCCGTGAATCAGGTACAAAAAGGAAAATAGGACCAGTGTTCTTCCTTTTGTTTTGGCATATTTTAAAAACAAAATTAAAGAAAACAAAACAAAATAAAAGTAGCAATGGGAACACTGAGAATAAAGCAGAAGTATGGTGCAGTAACTGGCTTGACTAACACTGAGTCACAGAACAGACACCCACTGACGGGCGTTGAGAACAGAGCTGTCAGAGCCAATCAGAAGCCTCAGCTAGACTTACATGCAAATATCTTCAGGTGAGAGCCTGGTAAACTATGGATTGGTGCCTAATTTTTGCAACTAATTTTTGCAAGGCAAGCTTCCATGAGGCAACATCAGACTTTAGCAAGCATTAGAAATCTGCAAAGACAAGATACCAATGTATTTGAAGCTATTTCGTTATACTTAAAAGTATCATTACCATATTACGTCTGTAGGTGAAGTTTGGACTTTGAGCTGGAAATACAGTGTATTTGGCTTTCTCATATGAAAGACCAGCCTTGTAAAACTGCATGTATGCCAAAAGGCAAGCTATCAAACAAAAGTGAAAACTGTTATGCAAGTGTAAATATTAAATAATTTCTTTTGAGAGCACATGGTTTTTTTTACAAAGGCTTGGTTCATTTGTTAATAGGATGACAATGTCACAAGCTGTGCTATTAATTTTTGACATGTGAGGTTTCATGTGAAAAGGTTTGCGATTAAGCTTGGATATAGGTTTCATTGGGGGAGCTACAGTGGAGTGCAGGCTATTTGTGTTGTAAACTGGTTGGTATCTCTGGCATGGTTCTCTGGCATGGTTTCTCTGTGGGTAGTACTGTTGCTTTACACCTCCAGGGTAGGGTTTCTTCCCATACATGCCCGTAGTGTATGACTGCGTATAAGCAGTGTAGTGCAAAAATTGGTCGAAGGTACTGTATTCAGCCTATTGATGCCCATGATGCCAGTGACAAAGAATAAGTTATAAAATAATTGGTTGTGGTGTTATGGGTGTATATTTATCTTTTATATTGTGCGTCATAATTAACTACAATGATTTTATAATGAATAAAATAAATAATCTCTTTCACATGCAGAATGAAAGAAAGTTAACATTTTCGTTTTGTGTAGTTTTGGAGTAGTAAAAAAGTAAAAGTAAACTAAAAGGGTTTTAATTTCTGGTAAAAGCGGAAATTTGATGCAATTTCTAAGTTTCATAGTTATGTAGATTTAAAAAAATAATAATTTTTGTTTCAAGTTTTTTGTTTCTGAAAAAATAGCTATTAAGTGGCAATGTACCTGTAGTTTGAAAGGAAACAACTGAGTAAATGAAAGAAACAAAACAACAAAGGTGATGTTGGTGACGAAATGAAACGGTTAACATTCCATCATGCTAAGGGTCATGCATACAAATTACAGGCAGGCCCAGCTGCCATGGCCAGAAGAGACAGAGGGATGATTGTTTGGCGATGCATTTTGCTGGAGCTTCACAGCTCACTCATATTTCACCAGAAATCGTGTCTAAGGTGTTACTGGCATGGAGGTTGGAGGAAACTGCCACTGGGTACAAACTTTAATACAAGATTCGGACATCACAGCTTTGGTTTTGAGATACAAGACGAGAAACTGAAAGAGCTGATTGTATGCATCAAATAAAGAATTGAGCAGGCAGTTTTATCAAGCAGAGTCTGTTTAAAACTGCATGGAGCGCATATTCTGATGAGGTTGGAGTATAACATCTCATCACACATAAAAACCCCCTTTTGTGAGCACAAAGAAAACATGCACAGGTCTAGCAAACAGTCAAAAAAAGTTATATGGTCAGATGAGTCATTCTTCAACCTACATCTGCAGTCTGGAGTTTTTGTTTCCCACAACGAAAGATTTCGCGAGTCTGTTGTGGTGTAGGATGCATTTTTGTAGTTTGAATCAAGCTGTTTGAGGGCAAAGAAATGCTGCTCCACAGAAGTTAGCACGCTCAACTGTGGGAGCACACAGACAGCATTAGAAAGATCCAGCATGTGAGTGTCCCCAACATTGGGTGTCCCTGGTCACTCAATGGATTCCTGAGCATCCAAAAAAATGGTGTAAGTCAAAGGCCAGATGTGTACAAGACACCAGAGTTCAAGCACAACACTTACGCCATCAAGGGAACTGTCAGAACGGTGAAGAACAGGGCACCCGGTTTGTTGTCAGAGATTTTTTTTTTTTTATTATATATATATATATAAATACTCTTGCTGTTTGGTTCCTACACATAACAACAGACTTTATCCCATTTTCTTCCAAAGCAAACAAACTAACAATGGTTTCATTAGTTACATATTTTACCTAAGACGTTGTCTTTAATATCTCTTTAATTCATTAGTAGGCCAAGTTCTTTGGTAGACAAGGTGCAAACTACAGTTTTAATACCCAATTAGTATACCCAATCCTGTTCTGAAAGACTAGCCAATGTGGAGTTCTATTGTATTTGATTCTTTAAGCACACATTACACCAATTACTTCCGTTACTTAATTATCTAATTGTTTTCTTGAATTTAGGTTTTAAATCACAATTCTGTCCCTCTTTAGCCTTTTGTGAATGGGGCTTATTAACAGAATGGACATCAGATAATTTCCTAATGATGGTGCTTAAGATCCAAACTTACTTAAAAAAATAAGCATCTAACAGAGCTGTACAAGGAAGTGAAAGCGTCAGTGTTAGAACTGTCAGCCATAATTCAGAGCCTCACAGTCATATTTTGGTTATGGAAACTGGTAAAATGCAGCTCCAAAGAACAATATTGTACCCTATAGGAAACCAGCATAACAGAAGGAGACCATGAAAAGTCCACACCCATAGCAGAAGTGGGGTTTAGACCCTTAACCTATCATCTCCTATTTAGTAGCAGACACACCCAGAGCAGAAGTGGGGTTTAGACCCTTAACCTATCCTGTCCTATTTA
>JABFEB020000038.1:4986478-4998826 GCA_019775895.2 Stomatorhinus ivindoensis | reverse complement strand
CAGTATGCGGAGGGGCACCATGCGGCCGGGCGTGCGCGCAGTACTAATACAAGGGATTACAGTATGCGGAGGGGCACCATGCGGCCGGGCGTGTGCGCAGTACTAATACAAGGGATCACGGCATGCGGAGGGGCGCCATGTAGCCGGGCATGCACGCAGCAGTAATACAAGGGATCACGGTATGCGGAGGGGCACCATGCGGCCAGGCGTGCGCGCAGCACTAATACACCTCCCGAGATCGGGTTCATAATCAGGCTGTGGCTGTGTCAATATCGCACGTTCACTACATTTGTGTGGTTTTCCTCTGAGTACTCCTGTTTCTTCCTGTAATCCAAAAACATGCGGTTAGCTAAACTGGTGATTTTGAATTGCCCAGAGGGGGTGAATGTGTGCACTGCAGTGGACTGGCATCCTGCCCAGGGTGTTCTCCTGCCTTGTGCTGCTTGGAACAGGCTCTAGGGGCACCGTGATGCTGGACAGGATCAATGGCCATAGGCGATGAAAACCACAGATTAGGCAGCACTGACGAGAATATTCATTCTAAGCAGCTAACCAAATTATAATGGAAATGATGGATCCCAAAATGGCTTCGCGATAAATAGGTCACCACCACAACAGTCTACCAGAAATGTATGTGAAATTAGACTATGAAGTTAGATTATTATTATTAGTATTAGTGATACTAACAGGAATAGAGAATTCTCAGCTTCACAGGTAATAAAATTATGGAACATTTACCGTTTCTTGTGTCTGCAAAATATTTCCATTAAGCATCAACTACTTTTCATCATTCATGATGAAAAGGCCCAAAATTTCCCATTCTGTGGTAACAAACACAGGTTATGGGTTTGTGGATTACTGACACAAAAATAATAGATATTTAATGCACCTTTCTCTGCCTAGAAAAAATTTAAATATTAAAAGATTCGGAAGGGGAATGTTTTTGATCATGAGTTTTCACCAGCTGTATCCGTGGGTGAGTCAGAGCAACAGCAGCTGGAAGGGGATAGAAGGATGTAGGGGGATCTAGTAGGGTTTGGGAGGGTGTAGGAGAGTGTGGGATGGTATAGAAGGGTGTGGAAGGATGTAGAAGGTTATGGGAGAGTATGGGGTTGTAGAAGGTTGTGGGAGGGTGTAGAAGGTTGTGAGAGGGTATAGAAGCTTGTGGGAGGGTATAGAAGCTTGTGGGAGGGTATAGAAGCTTGTGGGAGGTTGGTAAAGGTTGTGCCAGGTTGTTAAAGGTTGTGGGAGGGTATAGAAGGTTGTGGGAGGGTGTAGAAGGTTGTGAGAGGTTATAGATGGTTGTGAGAGGTTATAGAAGGTTGTGAGAGGTTATAGAAGGTTGTGAGAGGTTATAGAAGGTTGTGGGAGGGTATAGAAGGTTGTGGGAGGGTGTAGAAGGTTGTGGGAGAGTGTAGAAGGTTGTGGGAGGGTATAGAAGGTTGTGGGAGAGTATAGAAGGTTGTCGGAGGGTGTTGAAGGTTGTGGGAGGGAATAGAAGGTTGTGGGAGGGTGTAGAAGGTTGTGGGAGGGTGTAGAAGGTTGTGGGAGGGTATAGGAGGTTGTGGGAGGGTGTAGAAGGTTGTGGGAGGGTGTTGAAGGTTGTGGGAGGATATAGAAGGGTGTGGGAGGATATAGAAGGGTGTGGGAGGGTGTCTCCCTGAGCAGTAACATTTCCATGTTTGAAAGAACAACACAGTCAGATATGAAGTTACTGCATATCAACCAGCTCAAAAAACCTACAGCTGTTTCAGATCTCCAGTTTGTAAACTCAAATCTGCACTGCAATGTCTGTAGGCTCCACGTCTTCTCCATACCTACAGGAGTCTACTGTAGGCACTCAACTTTCCTCGCAGTCTCAAACAGACCCCACCCCCCCTAGAAATTCATGGCAGGGGACACCCAGGCAGGAAACAGCCAATTTTGAGATACGAACTGCATCTCTTTGGACTAAACCAAGAAATCCACACATCAGGGGAACTGAAAGCCCCAATGCTGCGGGTGTCAGGCAAGAAAACTACCAAACGAGCCACCATGTCACCCTCCCAAACCGAAACATACTCTTTGTAAAAATTTGTGACTTGAAAATTGTAGATGTACACCCTCAAATTATCCAATATTATTATTTTTTTATCTCGAGTACCTACTATATTTGTTCATGGTTTGTACTTGAGAAGTAAATGAGTTATTGTTAAGTGTTACAGATGTTAAAAACCTAAAACTTATGTTACTGAATGCATCATATACCAAGTATGGAGCTCCTCGATGAAGAATTAATTCCACAAAAATTAGGTTTTCATAGAAAGTTTCCAACAGACAGCCAGTAGCCACATCTTGTAGCCAAAACTTCCCTTACTGCAAGTGACATCAACACTCTATCATTAACCAACAAGAATAGGTGACCATTAGTGGGAAAAGAAAAATAATGTCTCTGATTTCAAGTTATCATCATAATCATAAACTAAAATAGAATTTAGAAAAAGTTAATATTGTACGAGGTCACGAAAGGGGTTTTCAAGAGGGAAAAAGAAAAAAGTTAATATCTGCAAGATGATGAGCATCAGAGAATATCTAATAAAGGCCGCCGACTATGAGTGGCGTATGGAGGGCGGAAGGTAACGCCAGCTTCCAGTAAAAATAGCTAAATACAGGCGAGTGTGTTTTTCTCTTCTATCTCAAACACTGAACATAACACCGTGGATGTATCTAAAACGAGATAAACAAATGAGAAGATCGGTAACAATCATCGTAAGGGAGAAAAATAAATAAACATGGATTCATAAAGATGGTGTTATTTCCAAGGTTCAAAAAGTTGCCAAAGGGCCCACATTACCAAACCTTTTCTTTCTGAAATTACATCATCAAGTAACAACAATGCATCGTTCTTTCTTATGTATTCCCAAGAAAATCAGGCGAATAAAGTAGCAAAGTACTGACGACACTTAGATGCAATTATACTATAAATACATAAAGACACGGACAAGCTTGGGCCAGTGACAATGCGCACCTCTCTTACCAGCAATAGTGTTCAAGCTGCGACAAAAGGCAACGTCTTCGCTCCCTAAACACGCAAAGCTCCAAAAGTCTGTCACACAGTAGTTATTCTACGTGAGCACTTAAAACGCTTAAATCCTGTTTGTGTGAAATAACAAATACTAGCATGGGCGAGTTGTGTCAGGTTAGGAGCAGACCCCCACCTGGCACGCCTCCGTTCCAGCGAACCGACGGGGATTTCCTTGCAGGAACTGCCTTCTGTTTTCAGACCGTGGGCGAACTCGCATATTTTCCCATCATCGAGTTTAAGGGATCGTCTTAAAATTGACTGCAATTTAAATTAGTTTAAACGGGCGTAAAAGCAACAAGGACGTTCAGAATTAATATACAACACGTACTGAATGAGGTGCTTGTAAACTAGTAACATGCAGGAGGTCCTCTTCGCGCTTTTCATTCTGAACATAAAAAATCATCCAGTTCTAGGAATTTTATACATAATGATATAATATCTAAAATAATAAAATAAAAATCCAACCATCCATTTTCATACACACTTGTTTTATGCGGAATACAATTAAAAGGATGAATTTTTAACTTTAAATTTATTTTGAAAATGAAATAACTGTTCATATGTTTACATTACTATAAGCACAAACGAGATGGGAGAAATTCTTGTAATCTTCTATGTAGTTTGTAATAAATCTAAAATATATTTTAAACAAAATAATGAATTGCTAAAATAAAATAACAAAATGTAACAAAAGACAAACTGTTGAATCTATCGAATACGAACCAGCCAAGGACACGGATATTCATATGCTTAGCATTTTCTATATTTTCTAAATAGCTCCACCTAGTGCTCGTTTGCAGTGTGCTCATCCCTAATCTAAATTTCACCCCGAACCAAGTTCTCTATCTAGTTTAACGGCACGTACACCTCCCTTAAGCTGTCGTCTGTGGCTCATCACGACTACGCAAAGGATCCGTAATCAAAAACGTAAGGTGATGCAGAAATACGTAACTGCGGCGAAAGCTTGCGTTGTCTCTTAGTCACGCTACGTTTAAACGCGTACGGCGATACGTCCCACTTCTTATTAGTATAATCTATACAGGGACGGATTATGGGTTGTGTGGGCCCTTGGGCAAAACGTTCCGTAATCCGTCCCTGAATTTATATATTCACTGCTGCGACACGAAACGTCCACTTCCGTAATAATAAATATTTATATTATGTTATTTTTTCTATGACATAGGTACACGAGTGATCGTTGAGGTGACTGCAAATCACTTGACAGTGATCTAGGTTAACCATTGTTGTCGTATTTCCTCTTTTCAATTATTCAAATTAGTGCACAGTGTGATTCTGTGTTCATGCTGTTGGTTTTACAACTTCAAATCTACAACTTCAAGTGAAAATAGAATAGAATAACGCAAAGTGCCGATAACGATTTCGATGAATGAAGCACTAATGTGACGGATTTCTCCATTGGGGATCAGACATTGCACGGATGATGTATTTGCGCGTTGGAGTTTTATTGCAAAATTGACCATTTTCACTGATGCCCGAAATGGTAGTCAGAGGCACAACATGCTACCATCATTTTAACATGTTAATTTTTAAAATGCAGTAATTTTTGCTCCAACGTTTTCATGTTCACTCACTTCAAAATAATGTCTGTGGGACAACAAATGATGAGAAAAAGTAGCAGCTGCATATTACAAGAATTAAAATAATAATAATGGAAGTTACAAGTATGTGCAATTGTTTGTCTAATGGACAGAAGTACTTGAGGCAGGTGTGTGACAGCAGATAGTTTGTATGCAAAAAAAAGCCAGTATATCCATGTTTTTTATGTTCAGCGTGCATGTATGAATTAATAATTTAAAAAGAGGGAAATACTCAATTAAGGGACATTTGTGGACAGGAGTTGGTGGGGCTTTTATTTTGAAAGGGTCACTTTGTCGACATCAGCACACGTTGCAAAATGCCGCCTGTTTTTGACGTCTGAAGGTGTGAAAAATCGGCATCTTGATTTTTTGCAACTGAAGACGTGCAAATTTGACGTCTCTGGCCGTTAATATTTGATGTCTTTAGGCATAAAGTTTTAAGATGTTTTGGCCCCGTTGGCCTTCCATACGCCAGTCCAGCCGACAATAACAGCACGTAAACAAGACAAAAAAAGCCAAATCAAAATTACTTGCACCTTTTGTAGGTTGTATGTGATGATTGTATTTCAAGCTGTTTGATCCTTCGAGAAAAAATCCTGAAACACAACTGTGAAAAGTTACAGGTGCTGGTAATTTGAAAGTCATGCATTCAACCAAATCAAATATACAAAAGTCGATCTTATGTTTTATGAGTCTGTGCGCACCACACCAAGCATGGAGACGAGACAAGAAAAGTAGAGAATGGTCTGTGGAGGCAAGAAATTAAATATTAGAAAAGCAGGGGCATTTGCAAAGCTACAAGTCCATCTCCGGAGATATTTACATTCCTGTACGCACTGTATGAAATGCAGAAGATTACCAAGGCATTTCGGAGTGTAGTGCAGAACCCAGTGTCAGACAGCTTGGTCTCTGTCGTGAGCATTTTGGCAGGACAGAGGCCCACCACACACCCCAAGAAGCACCTAGAAATGGTTTCAAACCAAGTGCTGCATGTCTTCATGTTATTCCCATAGAACAGCTGCGGCGAGAGCTGTACTGAGCAGATAGGAGCAGGCATCCATCAAACAGTGGAAACCTGGAGCATTTTTACAATATTGTTCATTTGAATAATGAATCCGCGGAATTAACCAGAGCATCCGACAGGAATTAGCGCTGGGCCCATTACTGCTTACTTTGTGTGTGCTACCAGGCAGTGATATCAGAAGCAAGGTCTTGTCTTATCTGTTCACGCTGATGATATGCAGCTGTACGTATCGGTCAAACCTAGTGAGTCGTCAAAGGCTGAAGATTCTGTAGGTGCGAGGAGCAGCATGGCGAGTAACGCCAACCCATTCAGCTCATAACAGTTAGTCCTGGCCAGAATCACAAGGCAGGGGGCATCCTATCATATTTAGCATAAATTAGACTGAGGGAGACCCTGGATAGAATGCTTGGCCTGTAATTTCCTCTTAGTAAAACCTATTAAAACTATTGTTACTTTGCCCTAAGCCAGTTTGAAGCATGCTTGGTCCCATAAAACTTGATATTTCTCCCTACATAAAAAAACCTATTACTGTGGTTAAAGATCTTGGTGACACAGCAGACTGAGAATTTGAATGTTATATTAAAAATGGTACTAGAACAGCACTCGAACCATCTAGCCAAGCTTAGGGAGATCTCATTTATGCCATTGTAACTTTAAGAATGAACGATGGTAGGACTGTGCGATGTATCGAGTTTTTCAGATATATTGATATATTTTCCTATGAGATATAGGATGAGACAATATTGTTTATATTGATATAGTTTATGTTGCTTTAAAAATCTAGGGCCCCTGTTCTGTCGAATTGTCCTACCTTGCAGAGTTGTCCTACCGTAGCATATTTGAACAGATATATCTATTGATCAGCGCTACCCTACCAATAAATGCTACCATCATCTTTAAAGTGGATGGCCCAAAAATAACTAAAAAAAAACATGCATAATGTAATGTAAACAGGCACTGTGGCAGTCTGAAATACATTATTGGATTATATTACCAGTGTTAGAACTACAGGTAGCACATCTTGATAGATTAAAGTATATTATCAGATCATCCATAAAACACTTGTGTAACCAATTTCAATAGACTATAACACTTCATAAGGGAGGATGTGCTGTCAAATATGTGAGCATTACTGACTCATTATATGCGCAGTACCCAAAGGTGGGAAGTTTCAATAGGTAGGATGAAATGTTAGAAGACTACCAATTTGCATATTTCTGCAGCACCCTGCCCCACCCCTCTCCAGACACAACCTGCCCCTTCCCCTCAGTCACAAGTCCTGCATGCAGCAACAACATGGGGAGACACGGAGTTTGCTGGTAAAATACATGCTGGTAATTTATATTTGAGCCATTTTTCATGCACATGTACAGCTGTGTTAAAGTACCTGTGTGACATTGGGGACATTTGGCTCCGACTTGGAAATGTCCATTTGTTATTGCTTTAAGGAAAAAATATTGATCTATATATTGTCATATTGCTGTTCAGCTACAAATATCAATATATGATTTTTGGTCCATTTCACCCAGCCCTAAATTATGGCATTGCTCAACGTGCTGGATGTGCCTCTGGATCCTTAAACAGACATCAGCTGCCCTTATGAAAACCAGTAAATTTCATCATATGAATCCTATCTTGCGGTTGCTGGAGAACTTGGCCCCGGGACTCTGAAGTGTTTAAAGCCAATGCTAAAAACTCTATATTATATATATATATTTATATATATATATATAAAAAACTGAATATATATATATTATATATATATAAATATATATAAAACTGAATTTCATTTCATTTCCCCTGTATGTTGTAGTGACCATGTGCTTATGTTGCCGAGGTGTTTTTTTCTGTTCCTACATTGTACTCCCCACTGGAGTACAGTCTGGGGCCTGTCTTTTGATTCACCTCCTCTCTCCTCATGTAATTCTGGTTTCTCTGTTCTTCCTATCCATCATGATGGCGCTGAAGTGACGGCAGCCTTACCAGTAGCTCTGTACCATATTGTCGGTGCACTGCTGCTGGAACAAATTTCCCGGAGGAACATGCCAAAGGGATTAATAAAGTACTATCTAATTTAATCTAAATAGGGGTGTTGGGTTGCACAAAGGAAGCCAAAAACAATAATGCAACAATTCAAATTTAAAAAATTTATTTAACTTTCATACAACTACTTCAGTCTTAAAGGGAAACATCAAGTTCCATTCATTTTATAAAAAATTAGGTTCTTAGATTCTTTTGAAATCACATTTACAATTACGTGAGAGACATTGCATTCAAACAATGTTTATTTTCACATAAATGGAGATTATAAAAAGAAAACCCAGAACTCTGATGCATCCAATACATAAATTGACCAAATTTATACAGTAAAATTAATACCAAAAAACTGTATGTGCCCAAAGCGTCACTCTCAGGAAAGTCAGCTTTCTGATCATCAAAGCATGGTGATGACTATAAACGTTAAGGCCTTCATCATACACTTCATTTTCAATCCCTGTTCCACTTTCAGTCCTCATGAATGTTGAAGAGCTTTGCTACTTCATTTAGGTCTGCATGCTTCTCCCCATCCTTAATAATCTTAAACAAACAAAAAAAGGCCACTCATTACCACAATCACAATCCTAATTTCTCAATACTTTATGTCATTGCAACAAATGTTAATTTGTAGGCAGACGTATTACTTAAAGCCTGATTTACACTTTTCTGTTGATACAGAGTACCCACAGGCAAAGCACAGTTGTTGCAGTCCATAAATCTGACAGATAAAGTGTTTTGAAATGTGCACGTTAAATCGCTTACCTTCCTGGCTATGGGCATTCTGTTGAATACATTCCACAGAATGATGCCCACTACGACTTTGTCCCGAAGATAAAAGATGACTCCCTTCCCATAATCCTCTCCCTGCTGGGGTATGCAAGGACTGCTTGTGGAAACAGCTGCTTCACCGCTGGCTACTGCTTCAGTCTCACTTTCTGACCGGATACCAGTTCCTACAAAAATTTGCAAAGAGGGCCATTTCATCATGAATTACATTTGGATGTCTCACAGACACCCTAAAATCCTTAATCTTCAATATTTTATAAGCTGAACCAATACATTTATTGGTCGCTAACCACACTTCCACACTTGCATACTTCCATTTTTAAATTGTCGAGTTAAAGGATTAATCAAGTGAACTAATTGATATTAACACTGCAGGTGACACTAGGAATCCAGTTTGACACGTAAAAGGATTTTCTCATCCTAGAGGTACATGCTATAGGATACTAAGAGCTACATGAGCACTGGGCTGAGGGCTATACCTGATTCTTCAGTAGCAGCTCTTGGTGTGTCTCTCGGTGTTGCTTTAGCAAAGACACCAACGGTTGGCAGGCTACTGTCCACAATTCCAATGGCTTCATAGCCAACATCAGGACCAAGGTCACTCCTAACACACAACATGGAAACTGAGATCAAATGAATGAAAACAGGGCTGCGCAACATTACATTGTGATATAATCACGATTATATGGCACACGTGCAATAATCGCCTACAATGTGGGCGTAAAACATTTGCCTGGGCGCTGGCTTTTCAGTGCTACACGGATGTTTACTTTACACCCACAATTTGGTATGCAGATTAGTAGTACGTCTAAAATATTAAACCCATATTCGGTTAGTAGAGCACACTACATGCTACCATTCTGGTAAATCATGGAAACGATAAACACTGTCAAGTCAAGGTGAAGAAAGGGACAGCTCAACAGTTGCATCATGTTTTGAAAGAGGACACATTATGGATAAACAACGTAAAGATGTCGATGGTGTAGTGATACTCTTTGCAGTTTAAAGTCTGACACGCTCATTAAACATAAGGATACACTAGATTTATAACTATTGGACGTCACAATACACCTCATTAATATTTTAGATGTACTACTAATCTGTATAGATGCACCAACACCAATACTGGCATAAGGTATCAGGCTGATACTGTGTTCATATAATCACGTAAAAATTGATACCAAGAACCGATACCACTTAATAGCAACATTACGTTAAAAACTCAAAGCAGCATTTTCTTTTTTTACTGCCCAATCAGATTTCGGCATCTAGCAAGAGCTACATCAACCAGAAACATTTGGGAAGTCTAACTGCACAGAGGACTGGCATTGGCAAACTGGCGAGTATACACAGAGGATGTTGGTGGTTTGGATATATTTTAAGATAAGGGATGATGATGACAGAAGTAAAGAAGATTGTAAGCTCTGTTCTGCTAAAGTGTCAAGAGGAAGAAGACACACGTCATTTAACACAAGCAATTTGAACAAACATCTAAAGACGCACCACAGTGCATGGAGTTTGCTAATGCTATCAGAGAGAGACCGCAACAAACTGTAGCACAATTTCTGGAGGAGAGAGAGAAAATGTCAGACAACCAATGTGCAGTAAAAATAACAGAAGCTCTTATTGCATTGGCGAGTAGGTCCTGCCACACTGACATGCCTCAGAGCAGGGCAGGTTTCATATTATCATTGCGAGGGACAGGTATATCAGGGTCAGAGGTGTAACGTCATCGCATTATAGCTTCAAGTTGCATTATAGTTAAGATTTTTATTAGTAAATTATTGCTGTAATAGTTACAATAACGTGAAATTTCACTTTCCATTTTTACTGTTATTCATCTTCATTAATATAATAATTTCACTGTGTTAACGTCCTGTATTATGTATGCTGAATTTGTGGGAATTATTAAAATTACCACAAATCGCGAGACTGCCACAAATGTCTATGGAAAAATGACGTCACCTTAGGGTGCAATGTTATGCCCTTGTCACTTTCCAGTGCCCTGTCTTCTCTCACAAACACATCCTACATTTTTTTTTTATTAAAGAGAGAAGAGCGAGATATTTCAGGGATAGGGATTGTGTAGCTTGGCCCAATAGAGCCATATGTCCAGTTTTCAGTGTAACGTATTACCCTCATACAAAAAAAACGGTCACTGATTAAATATATTTTCATGCCATAGTGACATTAATGAATGTTCTTTGCATTGTAATCCATTAACAGGAAGAACTCTTGAACCTCGGAGACTTTTACACAAAGTTGTGTTTATATTTGGTTGGAAATGGCCTCATGTTATGCATTTTATTTGATACAATCTGAATATTATAAGCTAAGCAAATCTGAAGAAAAAAAAAACTTCCAGTTCATTGCATGTGATGGTAATTGTTAGCCTGGTATAACAGGTTTTTGAAAAAGTTTAACATTCTTAAGGTCAATTTACCCATCAATAATGCTTAGTGGAAAAACGTAAATGAACTGATGGGGTCCAGACAAATTTTTCTTCGAGTATTAGCCTGGTTATGCCAGGTTAGAGGTACGTTGCCTCACACACCACCTTACGAACCACCTCAGTGATAAGAACCTGAGTCCAGCCGTGCAGTGGGTGGTGCTGCACTCAGGTTCTCGTCCCTGTCAGGTAAGGTCATTGTTATTTTCAATGATATAAATACTGCCTTAAGTACTTGTATTGGTACTTGGCATTGGCATGCACACAAATGTAGATACTCATAATCAGTCTGAAGAAAATGGGATTGGGGCAACCCTATAATCTTGTTGCCAAATTGTGGGTGTAAGTAAATGGCCGAACGGTACCGAATATCCGTGTTCTGGAAGAATGCTTATACCCACCATCTAAGGCTAGGTAATTACTGTACATGTGCCATATAATCATGACATGATATCATGCAGCCCTAAATGAAACAAAACTCTACCTTCTGAACAAACACGAAACCAAGCCTCACCAGAACATAGACTGGTGCCAATAGGGTTTGCTGGCTCCAGTCATGTTTTCCCCAGCCAGCCTACCGCTCACCACTGCATGGTCATGGTGTTCCACCCGTCGCCGGCCCAGTCTGATGTCATAAAAGCAGGCGGCGTCACCAGCCTATGGAAACAGCACACCAGTGAACACTGACCAATACCATTTTTAATCCTACCTCAAACTTTGTTTTTATTTTATATTTAGAAAATTTTAGGCTGTTATTATTTGGATAGTTCAGTTTAAAAAACATTCATGTTCCGTTTTTAAGCACTACTTTAAATTTAAAGCGCATACCACCCATATGTTAGATCGAGCCTGCAGTTCCGCATTGACTCTGTATCCCCCAAAGTCAGAGTCCACCTCCAGACCAGCAGACTTGGCCAGCTCCACACTTGGCTCCAGTCCCACTGCAGCTACAATGTGATCAGTTTTTACCTAAGTGAACAAGGGAAACATTTAGAAATAAACACACACAGCATGGCGACAACTTTTGTTCAAAAACAAAAGAAAACCATCCTCATACAGTGCTGCATCCTTTTAGCTCTCAAAACAACTTGTATAGATTCAGGATATCTCCCAGGGGTGCTGCCCATTCAGACTTCAGTGTTGATTATCCCATAGCCGTGTTGACTTAGTTGGTAGCAGATCTGGAAAAATTCATTCCATTTTGATCCACAGAGAATCAACCCTTAAGAACCCTTCATCCTGGCTGTTCTATGCTTCTTGACGTGGATCTGAGAGCAGAGATCAATAAGAGATTAATAACTTTCACTTGGACTGATCAGGGGTGCGTTTCCCGTACAACTATGTAGTTCTTTGCTTAACCACCATAGTACGATGCAACGTTGAAGAAACT
>JABFEB020000038.1:4971341-4986378 GCA_019775895.2 Stomatorhinus ivindoensis | reverse complement strand
GTTGAACTATGTTGATAACGACGGAACTTGCGACCATAGTTGGCTAACGATGCTTTTGGGAAACGCACCCCAGAGCAGGCTATGTGAAGAAAGGAACTGGTGTCCCCGTTTTGTGAACTCAAGTCTATTTGTATTCCCAAACAAAATCTCCTGCACTCAAACCACGAAAAAAATCTTAATCCTCTCACTGAATGGGTCATTTGTTTATTATTTACAAAACGGACATAATAGGGACAGGAGGGTAGCACAGTGGGGTTTGGGTGTCATGTTCTCTCTGCATGTTCTCCCCATGTCATCTTGAGGTCTCCTCTGGGTTCTGCAGGTTCCTCCCACAGCTCAAAAACATGCTGAAGTTAATTTGAGTGACGAAGTGGTCCGTAGGTGAGCGAGTGAATGGTGCGCATGCCCTGCAATGAGTCTGCGTAGGTGAGCGAGTGAATGGTGCGCATGCCCTGCGAGGAGTCTGCGTAGGTGAGCGAGTGAATGGTGCGCATGCCCTGCAATGAGTCTGCGTAGGTGAGCGAGTGAATGGTGCGCATGCCCTGCGAGGAGTCTGCGTAGGTGAGCAAATGAATGCTGTGCATTCCCTGCGATGACTCCGAACCCCAACATGGGTATTCCCAGCCCTGCAACTGTAGTTTCCAGTCCCCCATGACTCATTTTAAGACAAGAGGGTATAAAATGCATAGGTAACAGGGTCATTCATGTTGTAATTCAACAAATGACATTATATGATTGTTGATTAAATAAAGTATGCGAATTATGTATACCTTACAGAGCTCTTTGTTTATGTATTTTAATCCCTTTGAGATATAGCACCTATTATAAGTCATGGGTAGCAAAAAAATGTTGATTTTCTTAGAAGCTGTAAATTTACTATGACAGCTACATGGTTCACTACAGCCCGTTGGAAAGCTCTAAAAAGAGGACTTTTACATAGGATGGTCAAATTTAATCAAAAATGCAATACAAAACTTGAAACATTTGTTGAACTAAAATGGAGCGACCCAATAACTAGATTTGCAAGGGAAACATACTGGGTCCAAGCACCACAATGTGGCCTAGAACCCAAGGGTCCAGAATGGTGCAACAAGAACCAGGCGCAACAAGAACCAGGTACAGAGACATCACTGAAACAGGCCAGGCATGGCATGCTGGAGAAAAGTCAAGTAGCATTCCACAAGCTCCTGTGTATGAAGTATGTCACCGGATATCCTGATTTTCTCCAAGTTCAATGCATCCTTGGATAAACAAGGGAGGGGCATGCACTTCACTTCTTTAGCCAATCACAGTCTTCCATGTATGACATCACCACATTCTCACAAAGACAAACTCAAGGCTTCTAACAATCAAGCTGGGGCTCAACTGGTTAAGCCTCTGCATCTATGATCAGAAGGCTGCTGGTTCAAACCGGGCCAAAGCAGAACAACCACATATCCTTGGGCAACTAAGCAAGGCCCTTAACCTTTATTACAGTACTATCATTATAATCATGATGGTGAAATAAAGACGCAGCCTTCGCAAGCGTCTTCCTTTGTCATGTACTTTAACAAAAGGCGTACACAATAAAACAGGTAGTTTACAAATCGGTGTACCTTGCAAAAACAGAAAACACTGGTTTTAATTAATGATGATGTCATACAATGAAGATTGTGAATGGTTAAAGAAGCGAAACAAGCCCCTCCCTTGGTGACTCAGGAATGCATTCAACTCGGGAAAATCAAGACATACATGTGTCATGTGTCACATACATTTAATTTGTTTTGTGAGGTATTGTTCGGTCTTTTGAGATTATTATTCCTGACAGATGGTACAGACACAGATAGACAAAAACGCACTTCGGGAGGTTGGTTAACCAAGAATATTTTGCACTCCACCTGCATTACTGTTCACACTACTCTAAATCACCTGGAACCCAGAATGCTTAAGCAAGAATGTGATTCATCAACTAAAGTTCAGAGTTCAACACAATCACGCCCAATAAGCTGACCACCAAACAGACAACCAAAGGTCAACAGGCACCGGGGGGCGACAAACATTCAGCCCTAGACCAGTGCGTTTTGTCCTCATTTTGGGGGGAGTCCTGATAAATGATGCCAACTTGTTCGCATAAGCAGCCCATACATATCAAATAAGGTCGAAAAGAGAATGTATCAAAAGCAAAAATAAAGATACAACATGCCACAACATTTCATGAGAACACTGCTGTTCAGTCTGTAAATTTTACATAAATACAGATCTGAAGAAAAAAAAAAAAACTCAAACTGAAAATGGCAAAGCTGTAAAAGGCAACAGCAACTGCCTAAGCAGTGAGCTGATCTTCCCCTTGGTTGCTGTTGCCTAAACACAAACTGACAGACTGCCCAAACATTCACCCTCAAACTGCCTCAATAACAAAACAGTCCTCATCCTCCTTGACCCCAAGCACAGGCAAACCACAGGGCTGCATCCTCAGAAGCTGCTGGTCAGCCTCCACAAGCACGTTACAGAGAGCCTCCAGACAAACTGCTCGACCCCTGCATGTGCTGGCCGCTCTACAGCGAGTCACCAAGACGGTCCAGGACACCACAGCCACCTTGGACCTGTACAAACTGCACTGACTAAAAAGGGCGGTCAAGACCACTGGAGCTTCATCCCATTCGAGGGACCAACTGCTTGCTCTCTTCCCATCCAATCGGCACAACAGAAGCATTCAAACCCACGTCAGAAGGTTCGACTTCTTTCCATGGACTGCGTCCGTGGAACTTTAAGATCCAAAGAGGGATTTTGAAACATTCTGTTTCCCAGCTGCACTGAAACTACACTGAATTGTGAATCCAAGCAGACAGGCATGTCTAGCTGCCAGCTTCCTTTATAGAATCCAGTGGTTGGATTTAAATTGAGGTGGTGGTGACTGGAAAAGTCCCTTCACACACTTACCCATTCATGAGGGCACTGGGCAAGATTTGCACGCCAGTCCTTTAACAAAATTGGGCTGTGTGCAAGTAGGCAAATGTATTGGTAAGAAAAAACATGACTAACATAATTACAGTAACAGAGGTATCAATTTTTAGCTCTCAGTGATATAAAAATCACCACTGGGGTTTGTAAGTTAATAATGCTAATTATAATTAACAAGAACAACAACAAAGGACTCGCCAAGAGCCACCCACCAGCACACAGGTTAAAATGTGCAGACCACCACACTGAATGGAGCGACCTAAGGGCCCTGGTCAGGACACGGACTACCCTGTGGCTCCTGGCAAAAGCAGAGAGCAAGAGAAAAATAATTCTACATAATATACAAAGTCTATACTTACAACACGGCCGTCCTTTAGTTTGATTTCTACTTTGCCATCCTGGAAACTGACATGCTTCACCAGAGCCTCGGTCATGACATTCACCCCCTCTGTAATGAGAAATGGGCAGCAGAGTGGCTGAGAAATGGCATTATGAGGCATTTCTGCAATTACAGAACGGTGAAGGGCCGCTTCACTGATAATATGCAATAGAGCTGGGCGCTATGGCAAAAACAGTAAATTTTCCTGTATTGACCAATATCGATAATTATCAATATTATAGCTTCACAATTCTGTTCCATGAAATAATGTAATAATCAAAATAATAACCCTAATCTGACAAATAGAATAAATACATTGTTTATTTCAACATTAGTAAACATTTATTTTCCAACAAATTTTACTGTTTACATACAAAATTCCCTTAAAATTATAAAAGGTTATTATTGATTTTCAAGTATTCAAAGAAGCATAGCTCAAATGAACAAAACCATAATAATGCAACAATGTGCAAAACAGTATAATATTACAAATGTGTTAAAGGGAAAACATAAAATAAAGTAGGACAGAACTGACAGCAACTAGTGTCTGCCTCTATTCTTAAAAACTTTTTTTTAATTCTGAGGTAGAAAAGTATCAAAACCAAACAAAAAACACTTATTAAAAAAAATGCCTAACCATGGTTAGAATTTTTTTGTGCGGCGCTGCAAAACGTCACCATGCATCACCATGTCACATGGTACAAAATCCTTGCGAGAGTAAGGTGACTTAAGACAGATCGTGCAGAACCTCTCAGCCGGCTGCACAAACTGGAACCGCCTCCGTGACGACACAACTTTGCCCTTATTGGCTGAAGAGTTTAGTTACACGCATGATGTTTGTATCGGGTAAATTACATTTAAGACCTAGGATGAAAAAATGGGCATTTTTAAGACATTTTAAGGCCTTAAATTAAAAATTTAGACTTTTTAAGACCCTGCAGGAACCCTGACAATAGTTTTTTTTTTTTCCACTGCTAACAGTTTGGATCAGGAGTTGGTTATTGTAAAAGAAGTAATGGGCATGCATGTTATAATCTGTGTGTATCATCGTGATCGTCCTCATTTCTTATTGATTAAAAAAACGATATCGTTTTATATGCTGCTTCTCACCTTTCCTGACTTTATCAGTCGTCCAGTTGCTCAGATATTCGGGCAACACCTTTCCCATATTGCCCTTCTCAGGAAACATCTGTATCACCTCCAGGCCAGTTTCTTTAGCTGATTAAGGACAGAATTGGAAGCTTGTGAGTGTTTCCTGTAATGATTGGTTCATATCAAACATATCAGAGGTGCCCAGCACTCAGGAAGCGGCCTTACCTTTCCTACCCAGGGCACACGCCAGCTCACTCCCTAAAAATCCACCTCCAACAATAGTCATGGACTTGACTTCTCTAGATATTTTCTCCAGACACCTGAAATCTTCAATCTATATATACATATGTATATAAAAAAGTGTGACATTCACACATTTGTACAATCTGGAAACACACACAGTTCCAAATTGTGAACAGAGAAGACAAAGACTGCACTGCACATACTTTCCTGAAGAGGGTCGTGTGCTGTGCCACGGCTGCTCCTGCCCTCTCAAGTACCTGCAAGTTCCTTGGCACTCCACCTAAAACAGCCCGGAAACGAAATTACATGCATTACTAAATGGAAAACTGAAACAGCATTATAAATGCAATGTCAGAAAAGGATTCTTACAGATACTTATATATGGACTGCAAAAACAATAACAATAAGAATAATTGATGCTTTATTGATCCCCATGGGGAAATTGTCTTTTCCGCAAAGGGCGGGCAGCCACCTGTTGGGGCGCCCAGGGAGCTGGGGGTTAAGGGTCTTGCTCAAGGACCTGCAGACTGAGGGTGGGTCTGATCTGATGACCTTCTGATTACAGGCACACAGGCTTAACCCACTGAGCCACACGCTGCGCCCTAAAGTATAAAGGCACAGACAGAGTATGAACCTGCGATCTTTGGTTTACGAGAGTGACGCTTTACCACCAATCTCAAACAGCATACCGCTATTGTGAATGCATGCAAATTGTGTGCGCAAAAATACACACAATATACAAAGACAGCACACACCAAATCCAGCCATGTAGTTTAGCTGCTATGCAGCAGAGGTGGAGATTTCTGGTCCAGAGAATACAAATCCAGACCAAGATTTTTTTTTCAACCAAACAGTTCAGTATAAAGAGTCAGTCACAGAGTACTCAACAGGTTGGAACAAAATCTTGGTCTGGATATATACTCTATGGAAAAGAAATCTCCACCTTCGCCACAGTGTCGTCTTGACTTACCTGTGGCAATTAGGCACTTGTCGTAAGAAATCTCAGAGTCATCGTTTAGGCGCACTTTGTTCCCTCTTACATCCATGTGCACTACCTATGAAAGCATGTTAGGAAATTCAGAGCAGGTACTTTCACTTGACCTGCCTGTCCACAGGCACACACAAGCAAACGCACAGGCACACAAACAGCAGCTAAAAATTAGGGACCGTAAAAATATTAGGTTTTGCTTTAGTCGAGCAAAAAGAAACGGAAACATACCTTTTTACCAGTAAGAACTGCTACCCCACCATTCTCCACTTCAGATAACTCCTGAGGACTGACATAAAAAGATGGAGGCTGGAAATAGATGCTGTAAAAAGAAAAATGCAGATTATTAAATAATTCCAAGGAGAAATCCACAAACACCTTTTCGGAGAACGGGACACACCTTCTCTCTTTGCCATTCCACTGTTTGAAACGGAGTGTATCTGTCACACTGGGATCATCAGAAAACCACAGCTCTTTGGAGAGAGGAGGACGCATGTATGGAAGATCCCATTCATCTGTAACGATTAACACCTAAGGACATAGCGATGTAAACCCAATGGATCGGATCAGAATTCGGCAGTAGTTCTTATGACTAGTCTGAACAGGGCAAACGACATGGCAGCTGAAACTACGCTTTGGAACTCTACGTTTTTAAGGGTCAGGGTTCATAAAAGGACATTTTACTGCACTCTTGAGAAAAATACTTCTTCAGTAGCAATACCCAACTTCAGAAACTACAGGTAAATAGATAAATCCTAATTCACTTTGAATAAAAGTAGGATGTCTACATGGCAGTGAGTGTAGGTTACTCTATTCTACAGGCACACCCTGCTACAAGAGAATTATCTGGTACTGTGTAGCATGCTACTAACCCTAGCGCCAGGATCCCGAGCCCGAATGGACCTGGCTGCGGCAAAGGAGGCGGTCCCACCACCGATCAGCAGGTAGGGGGCGTGGGGGGGGAGCTCCTGGGGGCACACCGCTTCATCTGCCCCAGCTGTATGGAAGACAAAGGGCACAGCCTTAGACAAAACAGACCTGAAAACCCTGAAAAGGGTGTTGTCTTGGATAGAGAGGTTGGTCTTCACACCTCAAAAGCTGCTGATGGCTTGTATACAAGCCTTTCCTCAGATATAAATACCAAGGCAGGCTGTCACTGTGTTGTGTTAGCACATCTCAAGGATTAAGGTTAGTCCTTTCATTCAGGTTTCAAAACTAATAATAAACTTCCAGTGCTGTTAGCTCTTACCACTTTCAGTAGAGGAAGGATCTGTCTTCAGTTCTCCAGGTGTTGATTCCAATGCTGGTGCAGATACTGTCAGTATAATTGAAAGAGAACTCTAACTGCTCTGTTTTGGTAAACAGGCTGGATATTTTCACGCTTAATTAAAAAAAATTAAAAATAGATATCATCTATTCAATTGCTTACTTAGAAACCGAAAAAAACACATTCTCTTAATCACTTAGTACCAACTCATTTTCAGTGAAATAAGCAGCTTTACTTCTGGCGATGACCTTGGCCAGGACACTAGCAAAAACAAAAACTGGATATTGGATACTTCTGGAGAAGAAAAATCAGTTTCAACACAAATATAAATAAGTAGACAAACAAACAAACAAAAACAAAAAAATGTCCTTGTCTAAAGTATTCTCTTTCACCATAGGCAAAACTGACACCAATCCAACATGATAAACAAACCAGGACAAGAAATATAAATCACAAGAATCATAAAACTTTTCAGAACCAAGAAAAAAATTTTTAGATAAAAAGTTTTGGACATCAAGACTGCAGACCTTAATAAGGTACATAAACCGATATTTAAACTCCAAACTCTAGTGTCTTAAGTGGAGCAGACATTATAGGGTTTTATGACCAGCATGTGCAACTCTTCAAGGAGCAATTAAGTTATATAATATTATAAAAAGTTATATAATATTAAGTAAAATAATATTATACAAGAAATATATTTCTGTTAGATATAGTCTGGTTTTGGGACATTGCAAAAAAAAAAAACTGGGGAAAAGCTTTTGAAATTGATTAAAAACACTTCTGTTAGAAAATTGTCTAATCATCTACACAGAGCATCAAAATAACAGGATCACGTCTCCATCGCAGAAAGCAGTAACAGCAAAGTAACCATTAATTAAGAAGCCATTAGTTATAGGTATCCATTTGCATTACAAAACTAAAACAGGAACTGAAGAGCAACCTACCTGCAGCTGGTGTGTGCGAGGTTGCTGAGGATTCTTCGGAAAGCTTTACAGATCTGGAACTTATTTCATTAAGACGATCCTGGTACCTCTTCTTATCTTGTGACATGGTGCTATACATCTTCAAGAAAGTTGAGAAACTGACTGTCACATGCTCAGCATTGCTAATATTCAATTCAAAGTGCAAATGAATAGAAACAAATAACTGAATCACGCCAAACGCGAGTCGAGCCTGCAGCCCCAAAAACTTTTTTTACTTTTGAGCTCATTGAATAGCTGTTAAGCACAGTGTGACCATTTTAAATTTAAGCTGTGCATTAACTTGCAAAATCCATAACCTAAAAGAAACTATTACTCTTTGGTTGCAGAGGATAGAACAACAGCAAAATTGCATGTTAATTACACTGACAGGAAAATTCTGGAACAGGGTTTGCATACATGTTAATAATACTAAATTCGTGTACATAGATTTGTTGTACAAAGCAGAATAGATATCCATGATAAGCACACTAAGTAAAATACAAATGAAGAAAATTTAAGATTAAACTGCTTTACTGCCAAAAAACAAAGTTCAGTTTATTTTGTTGCAAAAACCCTTTATTTTGCCTTCCAGTATAAAACTTAAAAACGTATATGTACACTTACATATATTCCTCCTCCAAGACACGCAGCACCCACAATCATCAAGTAAGCGGCATTATCGCCTGCACCCCCGGGGGCGCCTGACGACATCAGGGCCTTTGGAATCACCGGCACCATTTTGTCACATTTCAGCACTAAGAAAGAAAGGTGGATTAGACAAATAACAGTCTCAGAACACAATGACTGAAATGATAAATGCACTTGAATCCAGAACCATAAAACGGCAAACTACATTAATTTGTATCACGTAGAAAGCAATCACAAACTGAAGTGTCATTCTACCAAAAATATTTTGCCACCATAGGCGAATTACTTTAGCATACAAGGCCTCTGTTTAATAGTTAACCGTGTACGACCTTGGTACAAACATTATATGACAAGCGTTGGGGTGCAGACACGCCGCTGTTCTGTCATAAAACCTATGGAGACGTGCTATCGAGCCTTTCTGCGCATATACAGTTCCACCGTTTTGGGATTAGGGTTAGGTTTTAGGGGTTAGAGTTGGGGTTAAGGTAAGGGTTTTAGGGGGTTAGAAAATACAGGTTTAGGGTAAGAGCTATCGATTAGCACTAAGGTAGCATTTTTCGACAAGGCAGCATATATCGACAGAACACAGCACCAGCAGGACACCATGTATGGGGAAGTAGTTATTTCATTCATTTTTGACACTCCGGTGTGACATTTAACTTTAAGTCTGTGCAAGGCCTACATACGAGCACCAAATCAACACAAACATAACATTATTCAGTGAACGTGAAGAAAATCTTCCAAGAGCACGGTTTAGCCAGATAGCCATCTAAAGTAAACTATTAAACGCATATTATGATGCATATTATGACACAAAACTTGCGCAATGGCTGTCAAATACAAATTCGTACTCACGTAGTTCGCAGTCATTAATGACCCTTAACTAATTAACAGCCACTGTCGGTAGCCAGCCAGCTAATCTGTGACAACCTGCTACTAAACTTACACTGACGTTGTGCTATAAAATACTAAAGCAAAAGGATTGAAGTGGACTCTACCTTTGCACATATAAAGCGATCCATACCAATTCACACCGAAGGGGATTTCACATTTGTAATTAGAGACGTTGCCTCAATTAGCTACTAGATAGCCATGCCTTAGTGACCTGTCAAGCTTCGTTTACAATACTTGGAGGCAGGATTTGTTGGTCAGTTAACAGAAAAAGAAAGAAAACAAGCATGACAGTAATTTGCAAGCAGTGTACTTTCACGGCTATAACCAGCAGGTACCGGCCACACGGAGAGTGTAAATACATACCCTTTCTTCGAACATGATGGCGACATAAACTTGAAGAGGCTCTAGCCAATGGAGCCAGCTTCTGCCACATTGCCGTGCACTTCAGCATCCTCACTCCTCCACCAGACTATTGCTATGGGCAACAAGCCACAAGGAAACTGACTAAAGCTGGGTGCAAGGCACCGCTCCACACACTCAGGTCTCCCTCAAGGCCTAGAGGAACCTTCAAACTAACCCCGCCCTTCGGCATTTCCTTGCCAGTCGAACAGATTTTTGTCATTGGCTGCTTCAAATGTCATTTTTAAAAGCTGTTTTTACTCGACTTCAATTGGAGTTCATGCGGTGACGTTTTATACGTATATCCGTTTTATAGGTCAAAAGTCAAAAAGGTGGATCCGGAGTAAGATGATAGGTGGTTAGGAAGGTCAAATCACTTTTTCGACGCGGGATTGGCGCTAACCTGTATTACCGCTTGTGTCGTGGTGCGGTAAGTAGTGCTGTTAACGCCTATGGTTAACATTGCGGAGTCTTTGCAGGGAATGGATTTGTTCATAGACATTCATTGATATTATTAATGTTAGTTAACCGTTTTCTAAGGCATCTGGATTATCTTTAAAATTAGTGAAGTGTGAAATGCTGTCTGTTCATGGTTTCACCTTAGTGAATGCTCATGGCATCCCTTTCAAAAGATATCAGAATGCAGACACAAACTTAATCTTTGGGTTCAAAGAGGTCTTTCTATTTTAGGAGGCATTTTATTAAGTAAAATGGGAAGTATGGCACTTTGAGTATATTCTAGATATTCTTTATTGCTCCTCAGCAAGGTTATAAAAGCCATAAATCATTTTTATAAGTTTTATTTGGAAAAAAGTCACACCATGTAAGAGGATATACCGTAGTACACCACTTTGAAATTGGTGGGATTATGCCTTATCTGCATTAATGGTAGCCTTAAATGTAATCAGTTAGTCTGACAAAAAAGTGGTAAGTTTTGGCATCATATGCAAGTACATTGGGGATGTATTGATTTCTTATTGAAATACGCTTTGCCTATCAATAAATTTATAATGTAACTGTCCACGTTTCATCAGCAGATGCTACTCTACTTGATATAGACTTCATAATACCCCAATATAGGATAACTGACACTAATTAAAAACAAAGTATTGTTCAATGCAGAATGGATGAGGAATGTATTTTCAATTGCAGTTTTTGGAGTTTAGGTTATCTCACTCTGAATTTTGTTTAGAATATGATCGTGACTGTACTTCAAAATATTACCGCTCAGTTATCAAAGCCATTCCATGGATTTTCCAGCAGAAGTTTCAAACTCAAATCCACTACCTCTATCTTCCATATCTGTATGATGCCCGCACCTTTGATGATTATGTACTTTCTAATTCCCTTAAAATAAAAAGAACACGTTAAGATGTTTCATTTGGCATATTCAAAAGTTAACCCTTTTTTATGAGCACAAAGTCAAATCAAAACACTGCACCGATTTGTTTTAATATCCAATTCATTCTAAACCTAAGCAGCACAGGATCAGCCAATGTAGCTATCATATAACATGTACACAGACGTAGCCTGCTGAACCACTCACTGACCCCTCATATACATTTTGGACTCGTAATTGAAAGTAAGGAGGAAGGATTTGTAACCAGTATTACACTCCATTCCATTCATAAATCCAAATATTTGATAAGACCTGTATGTTATATTTTTTTATGAAAACCATTCTATCTCTAGAATGTATGAAGAAATCATGTGCTCAGAGTCTTTTGACTCCCACCATGATGAAGAGCCCTCACAACAGGCTTGAGAACTCAAGTCCAGATGAGCCCAGTTCAGTGACTAACTTCATACAGATCCAGGGACTGTTGTTGACATCTTTGATGATTTTCCTGTCCAAAGTCTTTGAAATCCTGCACTTGTGGCCTCATCCAGGTTTGATCCTATCAGAACATGTCTCCTCGTACTTTGCAATGATACACACAGCAGTTCTGGACCCTGTGAACAGCTTGAAACTTGAGGCACAGCTATCTAATTTAAGATGGGCACCCACTGCCTCCATTCTGAGGTCCAGACTAATTCAGTTTTTGGCATGATGATTGATCACCCCACTTTTGAATAAATTAGTTATACAGCAGTCTTGGACATTTTAACAACTGTTAAATGTACCAAGTGGAGTCCTTTGCATTGATGAATGGAACAATTTACTCTGTAAAGATTTATTCATGTTGCTAACAGACAGAATTTTAGGAAAAGGTTCAATTTCTTGTATATCCATCCATCCATCCAACTGTGCAACCTATTCAGGATTGTGATTATGATCACACACTCTCACAGACACACACGTGCGCACTTCTCACCTCAGAAAAAAGAAATATACATTTTTTGTCCATCTATGCCTTTGGTCAGTGAGTACCACAAGAGTTCTCTCAAAACCATTTAAGATAAAACCTATGAATTATTTTCTGTAATTTTTCATTTAATATTTTCAGACCTTGGTTCACTGAAACCATGGAAAACACAATTGCGGGGGGGGGGCGGGGGCGTAACTGTATTCAGGACTAGACCAACTGTATCTAGTTATTCAAACAAGGACATAGTACTTGTCATGTGGTGTTGAAAATGGTGTTTTCGTGAAGGATTAACATCTCTATGATTTCATTAATGAGACCCCAAACTACACTCCTGTAATGCTAAATGTCAAAGGATCACTTGCTTTGGTGAGCAGTCTATAAAAATGATGACAAAGGTCATTAAGTTGTGGTGCTTCAGGTATCATTGTGCCACAGAAATCAGACAATTCGGTAGACCAACAGAAGACTCCAGTACCTGGAATGAGTTGCATTACCAAGGAATGGGAAGCTTTACACTACTGGAACCAATACAGTAGCATATAGGAAAGTGGTCTGCCGACACGCAGCGCATGCTGGTCCCTCACCGCCTTGAGCTTTGAATTTCCGTTTCAAACAGCAATGGTTCTCTAAGCTTTCCCCACTGACCCCTACCAGCCTCTTTATAACTCTCAGCTTCAACTGCTCCATGTAGATGGTTCCTTACTGCTTGGCTTTCTGTCAAGAATCTTCTAAGAGGGGCTTTTCATACACCGATGAGGAAATTCTCCTTTGTCTGTCATTTCTCGTCTGAGACCATTGAATGAGCAACATTTACACTTTCAGAAAAAAAAGAGATTTGAACAAACAACCATAGAACTGGAAAATGAAAATATAAATCTCTGCATTTTTTTTCAGTGGCCACCTGGAGACCTGTCTTGACTATGACAGTTTAAAAATGCAAATACCAAAGCTTAAATTTTGTGGTACTTCCTTTACAGACCATTACAATGAAACCTGGAGCTTGGCCAGTTTGCTCATTCAATGTCTTTTTTTGGTCAAAGGAAGCAAAATAAATAGAACACAGCATTGGCACTAAAATATTAATGGCTAAAACAGACTAAAAATAAATATACAGAAATGAAAATGACAACTGGAAAAAGCTAAAATCCAGTTACCTTCACACATTAACTTGGATTTAAAATACTGAGTAAAACTAAAGGAAAGCTTTATGTACAGAGATCTGGAATGAAGTTAAGCATAATTAATATTTATAAATCGGCTACCAAAATTCTGAAGCATACAAATGCCTAGATTGTTTGAATATCTACTATACATAGAATTTAACAATTAGGGCAAAACGGTCAATTAGTCATTTATCAGCGGCTGTCTTTGCTTGACAGTATGTACATTTTCCTTTCAACCTGAGGCAAATCCACCAGCCTAAAAGATACTGCAAATCCAAAAAAGTGAATGGATAAAATTAATTGATTTTTAATGAGAGAAACAAAAACCAATATAGTACAAATTGAAATAAAAGTAACAATTATAGCTTCTTTTTTTTTAAACACATAACGTCTTCCATTATTCTCTGCTCAGGGCAAACACTATTTTCACAACAGAGCCCTCCTTCTTGTAGTTCAAGATTATCCATCATTTTTAATGCAACTAATGCATTGTCTCTCTGCTGCTTGCATGTCTGTTCTTGAGATTAAGCAACAGTCCCTGCTCCATTAGCCTTGTTCCCAGAAGCATGAGGAATGGGGAAACACGGGTGTGGACAAAGGTTCCATCTTTACCCACAAAGGATGAAAAAAATCCATAAGGACCAACACACATCACACAATGTCTTTGAGGGCTTCCAAGTCGGTCACCCATAGAAGCCCACTTATTCAGTAATATGAACTGGTGCTCTGTCCAGGTTGTGAATCTGAAAAAGACAATTTCAGTGAAAAAAAGCACTTAAAATACCTTTAATAGTAAAAAAAAAATTTTTTATGCAAAAAATTAAGGATGGTCACCCATAATGTGATCCCTACTCCCCCTGCAACCCCAATCTCCACAACCTCTAGCCTGCTAGGCACTCTACCCATCTCTCCAAAGCTTACTTGAAAGCTGCTGCTGCAGCTGTCGGACCAGGGCAGCTGTTTGCTGTTGCTGTTGAGTCTGCTGCATACCCTGTCGGGGAAACTGAGACACCCACAGTCACCTTAGGGCAGGTCGAGACAAGACAAATATGCATACAAGTAGCCATGTTCGTAGTGCCATAACAAATAATATATACAATAAAACATGGAAAAATAGCTTCTGTATTAACAAGGCATAAATAAGGCATTTTACACTAATTCTTGAGCAGGAGACACTAAGTTGGACCTACCATGGGCTGCTGTGGTGGGAGGGGCTGCATGCCCAAGGCCTGGGGCTGGGCCTGAGCTGGGGGCTGTGACGCCCCCACCTGCTGCTGCGGCACTTGCTGTTGCTGCACCTGTTGTTGTTGCACCTGCTGGACCTGCTGCTGCTGCATAACATGAAAGATTCACTGGTACGATGCAGGCAGCCATTCTGGCGTCACCTTCAGTCATTACCCAAAAATGATTTTACACAGGAATAAGGCCTCTACTTATTTCAGGAAACAAAGCTGAGGGATGAATAAAACTAGGGTAGAGAAAAGATGGCCGACGTCGGCATCTGAGTTGAGACGCGTACCCGCAGGGCTGCAGGCAGCGGGCGCAGGTACTGTGGCTGGTGCTGGGCCTGCTGCTGCTGTGCTTGCTGCTGCTGGGCCTGTTGCTGCTGCTGCGCTTGCTGCTGGGCCTGTTGCTGCTGCTGCGCTTGCTGCTGCGCTTGCTGCTGCTGCACTTGCTGCTGCTGCTGCTGCTGCTGCTGCTGCTCAGCCAGCAAGGGGTTAGCCCTCATGGCGGGGTGCACGACCTGGCC
>JABFEB020000038.1:4883221-4898446 GCA_019775895.2 Stomatorhinus ivindoensis | reverse complement strand
ATTTCTAAGCAGTAACTAGGCACACACACACACACACACACACACACACACACACATTTTAAAATCCTGGTTTAACCCTGATTCTGCTGGCAGAAGACACTAGGAATGACTAGAAACCAGCCAGGTAGGGGGTGGAAGCGACTTTCTAATGCCAGTGATGACTGTTAACTTATCCAACAGTGCCTCAAAAATTGAGGGATGACGTCAAGTGACCTGCAAAAACAATGCGAAACATTAAGTGCAGGTGTGAAGTATACTTCTAGGACAGTTAATATCAGGCTCCTAGAAGCAGTTCTGAAGTCTGCTAAAGCAAGGAAGAAGCCCTTCATTAAGGAGAAACAGAGAAGAACCATTTTTTGCAGTTTGCAAGAAAATGCATAGTTTACACAGCCGCATACCCATAAATCCAGACATGAGTGATATTAAAAATTTGGCGGAGGTCTCTTGATTTTTTACAAACCTCATCTGTTTGAGATACGTACTGAAGACTAACATAGGCTTCTGATCCCTGATGAGCCTGTCTAAGCTGATCAGTTGAAAGATGGATGGATGGATGTACAGTATGAGCAAAAAATAAAAGGTCATAAAAACAAAAAAATTACTTAGAATGAGTGGCCAATGCACATAGTTGTGATGTTTTCTGTTTTTACCTCTTGTACACACTACAACTCATAAGAGCAGCTTCATGGGTACATAGATTAGCAGACGATAAAACATACTGAAGCACATTCCCTTCTGTGAATGCTTTCTATATTTTAATGTGTATTAAAGTAATAAAATTATGCATAATTTATCTTTGATAATCCAGTGAAAATTGCTAAATGTCTTGAGACACCTTTGAGATTCATGTTTTTATATCACATTTTTATATTCTATGTTTTTCCAGCTGTTGTTATTGCCCCCCCCCCCCCGCGCTGTAGTTATACATTATTCACCCTGCATCACTCAACAAATATATTACACAGCTTCTCTAAACTTGGCTAAGCTTTTTAAAGTTAAATCCCTCTGCTGGAATGGGTTTGCTGACATTAGGGAGCGGCTTGAATTAATTTATCACTGCCCCTACTTATCTGTTCAAAGTCTGCACAAATTTTAATCAAAATATTAACAATCTTGCTATCATCAGTATTTAAAAAGGTATGTCAGACAACCATTATTCACTTAAATATAATAGATTTTCATGTGCCTGAGGGCACTATTTTCAATTAAAATGTATCACAAGACTCATCTTGGCTAATTTTTTCTGTATCCCCCTGGTATGCATGACAGACAAACCGGAGCGGTTTAGTAAAAGTTTATTGCTAATCCGTCAAAATCATTCCTACAAATCCAGTGGCAATTCATGCATTTATTTAACCCTTTAATGAAAAGCTAAATCAATTTTAAATGATTTTTACGCAATAGCACAAATGACTTGGAAGTCATCTCTCCCTTGTGACCAAATGTACACGCAAAACACTAGACTTTGAATCAGGTGTTTTATATTTACTGATGTGTAACAAAGTTACATTTGATAAAATTTCTTATTAGATTTAATGGCAATTTTGCAGTAGGTGTCAGCTGTGAAGGATAGCTATCAGCCCTGAACATGGTTCCAAAGAGTGACAGTAAGCTGCAGCTGAGAGACAGGGATGACATTAAGGACAGCTGCTAAACAGCACAAGAGTATCTTTCACCCCGTATTTATTTATTGTTTTTCAGAGAGTTTAAAGGTGGATTTATTTTTAATTGCCGATCAGTGTGCGGAATCTGTAATGGTGCTGCAAAATTCTGTTTTCTCATTATATTCCAAGATGATCCACAGCAGCATGAAGGAAATGACCACATTGCTGCCATAATCACCAGATCAAAACATTACTGAAGCTCAACCGGATCTCCTGAGTGACAGAGAGCAAAGCAGATTTCCTTCATCCGTCTTGTATAATGGTCCAGTATCCCGAAGCACACATTTCAGGGCTTGTATGGCAGCATTCCAGGAAGGAATGAAAGCTTTCCGAAGGGAAAGGGTGGTACCAGGTCCTTATTATTGATGTATTGTGACCAGAGGTGGTACTTTCAGGTCCAGAAAGTACAAATCCAGACCAGGATTTTGTTTCAACCAACCAGTGGAATACTCTGTAATTGTGACTCTTTTGGCCAGTTTCCCAGTCAAGGATTAAGCCTTAGCCTAGACTAGCTTTGAGTTACAATGGTGAATCTCCATTGAAACGGAAAATGTCAGCTAAGCACTGAATTTATATGTGATCCTTCTGTAATTTTAATTTTAACTGTAGATATGTGTAAAAAATCATAAATGATTGTATTTAACCAAGAAAAGAAGGCATCTTCAAAGACCCACTGGCTTCTCCCTAAGAGATACATTTCCTATATTAGCTACTCATAGCATAAAGATCTACAAAGTCTAGAACCCTCTAATTGCTTATTTTGTCAGTAATTCTCTCTCAATACTCAGTAAAAAGTGAGAGTATGTAAGGTACATACACCTAAACAAGGAACAATTTAACAATCCCTCCAACATTTCAAGATTCTGTCATTGCAGAAATTAAGAGAAAACCAAGTGAACACCAAAATATTTCAAATTTCAAATTTAGATACAGCTTTTCTGCAACAAATAGCCAAATCACTCAATTGCTTGCTGTTGGACCATGACACGCCCGGTGACGCCACAGCAGTGTGCATTCAAGCGTGTTTTTACTAGGCTCCAGTAGGGAGAGGATGACCACAGCAAACACATCTCATTTACCAAAAGGCTGAGGCATTGTACCTTGTTAAGTTGAGGCATTATAAAGAGCACAGATGAACACAGTCAATATAAAATAAAGAAAGGGCACTCTAGAAATGAAACTATACATTTTCTGCACTTGATAGTGCCAGGGATTGGAGCAACTCCTAGCTGCACTTCTGTGGATGTTAACCAGCCTTTAATGATAGAGAGAGAGACGCGGCTCAGGAGCTGGTGAGATCAGCTGGGGCATGGTGCCCTCAAGCGCTAGTTTTTTTTTTTTAATCTGAACACGCAATTTTGCCAATTTATGCACATTTTTCACAAAAAAATAACAGAATTCCACAAGTTGCATTGGAAATTTTGAGAAAAGCTGCTGAAAAATCAAGCATTATTGGTCACAATGATCACAAAAACTCTGCAAAATACCACAGGGACTGACTACCCCCACGTACAATTTATGGCTTTTATTATTTCACTCAGCGGGGAGGTTCTTAGTGCAGGATCAGGGATGAAGAAATATTACCTTTTTTTGTCGCAATGCAAGTATCTTTGCACCTTAATTGAAAATAATGAAAAGAGCTTTAAAAATTAGCTAACATAAATGCATTTAAAATAATTTTTTTTAAATTAGTGAATTAAAAATTGAACCGGTGGCAACAAAAATAATGTAATTTAAAAATATTATTAGGATGGAGTTTATATAGTCATAAGGGTTCTCCCTCTGTCTCTGTAGGCTTTTCACACGTACCCCAACATCACAAGCAGAGTGGTATTTCGAAGTCAGGACGGAGCTTAGGTGCAGCCCTGATATGACACGTCTGATGCAGATAATCAAGCCCTTCTGCAGTGTCTCAGTATTGGAGCTTCAGTGTAGTCGACCCTGAGTCTGCAAGGTGCTACATCTCTAGCAGCATGGCTAGGCAGCCCTGCTGCAAAGTCAAGTGCATTTATGAAGGTACATCGTACACACCATTGGACAGGAACGCCAGCCAGGCTCTTCCCTGTAACTCACCCACTGCTTCCTGCCATAGGCCCCAGGTTGACAATATTACCCTTTATTGCATAAGCAGTATGGCAGATGGATAGATGGATTAACCTGTAGAACTATGTACAGAAATAACTATACATGTCAATATTATCAATTGCAAAGTATAAACATTGTTTAATCAATTCTTAATGCATTTTTTGTACTCTGAAGGCAATGTATTAGTAATTAGATTTTCCAGCAATTAACCACCATGTTTGTACTGATACTGATGGGTGAAAGTGGCCAGGGACCCCAGAAGTGTCCTGATATTACACTCTGCGGTGCTGCGAGCATGTCAATTAAGTACCGGTAACTGGGCTTTTCATAAATCTAACCAAGAACAATAAACTGTAATCTGCTAATACTGTCTAAATTAAGGTGCGAGGGAAAACAACCTAAAGATTTGCGATGGTTGAAACAGATTTTTTGGAGAGTGTTAAGTCGGTCATTTCAAATTTTTATGTTCCACACTGTCCTTTATACCTGTATACAGTGTCTGACATTAAAACAACTTCCCCGATTAAGAGGCGACGGGGAAAAAGTGACAGTAACCTGAGTAACCCATTCAAGCCCCAAGCCCAAGATGCTGAACGTAGCTGCGATCTGCCCACACCGACGCGCTCAAGGCAGGGAGATTCAGCAGGAATGACATCGGCGAGAGAGAAACGGAGCCCCATGTTCTGTCTTTGCGGACATAGCAGCCTTCAAAACGTGATTAATTATGAAGTTAAATGCTCCCCCCCCCCCCATGCAGCCCCCGGCTATTCTTTAATTATAAATGCTATCTAGTGAGTACAGCAGCAAATCTGTTAGAGAGCAGCTTTGTCATGTCTGCCACGTCTCCACTCCTCTGGCAATTTTGACACTTGCTGATATGTCAAAGGAGAAGAATGATGATGAAAAATGCTCTCTGGTGGAGGTTGTGATTTGTTATTATTTTACAACGGTTAGACAGAGAAAACTACAGCGGCTACTATTTCATTATGAAGTACATGTTCTCAGCTTATGTCAGCTGCTTAGCTGTAGGTTAATTGTGTCATACATAAAAAAGTCAGATATAAAATCTAAATGTAACATTCATAAAACAATGAATTAACTATGTTGTGGTTTAACTACTGTAGGTTAAACTTTCACAAGAACCATATAGCTGCATGTAATCCACCTCTTAGCGTCTGCACTAGCAGTCCCACGTGTGAGAATATATTTCAGCCACTAGTACTAGAAATAATATGTGTACTTCTATAATGCCCCAGGGCAATAACACGAATTTACAGCCACTATTTGTAGAGAATTGTTTCTGCATTGGTCTTATGGTGACTGAGAACTGCTGAAAAAAATCATTTTTATATAACCACCCCACCTCTGCTATGTTTTTCAAACCCATTCATTTGAAGGACTTCAAAACAGTGGGCGTGCAGCTATGTATCTGTCTTCATTTTTCTGTAGAAGAAATGTTCTCATTTCTGTAACAGATATTGATCATGTTATTACAGCACATGTGAACTGAGGCCATATCATGACTTAAGAATGTTAATCAGAGCCCAGATTAAAAAAAAGAGATACATTCTTAAACAAACTGACAAAATATATCCTTGATTGCTTTCATTATTGCGTACAGACAATACCAGTGATCTTCTCCATACACCACATTCTGAAATTAAACAATGAAAGAATGAAAATCACTTTTGTTCATTTTTTTTTTAGTAATCCTTCACAAGCTAACAAATGTCATCTTAATTTTGAATCATATTTGCATATGCATGCTATAATAGTTTATTCTAAACTACATCCACCACTATTCATAAATTCACATGAGCTTATAATTTCCTTTAAATCACAAGCTTGAAAGTTATGTTTTAATATATGACAGGAATTTCAAAAAGTCTCCTGCAAGACATGCAGGACCGAGAAGCCTCCAGGGCTTTTAAAATTCATTAGAATTAATGTGGACAACTTAAGGTTGTCAAATATAAAGAAAAAAGCCTGGATGAAGAGCTGCTTTTTTTCTCGTTAAGCAAAATGTTGATGCAAAGTGTTGTGCGTGTTTCAGAACTGTCAACAGAGCAACTAAATGTGACAGCAATGAATGACTCACTAAGTAACTTCTGTAATCATAACTTTTTCATTATCCCACCTGTGTGAAAGTGAAAAGCTGTGGCCCATATACAGTATCTACGTATATTAAATGTGAATCATTTTCATGTGTTTTTTTCTGGTTTTTCAATGAACTATGTGCATGTGTTCACTCTAACATTTCAGAACTATTTTGTCTAACACAAACACATTTAATCAAAAGTACCTTTTATTTCCAGTTTATGTACACTCAGAAGCCAGTTAATTTGCTATACCTAGTTAATCTTGGGCAGGAGTCACTTGTGTCTCCAGAATCACATCAAAGGGAGGAGAGTTGTGTGATCTGAGAAGACAGGCTGCTGCTTTGGGAGAAAGCTGATATTTTTGCAGTTGCAACCTTCCTGTTAGCTTTAATAAATCTGATCATTCTACTCTGACCTCTCTAATTAGCACAGCTTTCTCAGCCACAAAAATGTAATTGATTGTATGTTTATAATTCATCACATCCATCACACTGCAGAGAATGAAAATCCTAGGCGGATATTTGCTTCCAAGATGCTAAAAAGACTGCATTAGCACCAACAATTACAACATTTTCAAAATTGCTTAGATCAGGCATCCGAGCCATTCTGTTGCTGTCTGTGGGCTGTATTCAGCTGCAGCCACATGATTCACTGTTTACAGGAGCAGAGGTTCTTTCCATTACCAGATGAGCCCACTAAACTTGCACCTCACACACTTTTTCTAAAAAGACACACAAACAACATTCAGAGTTTTACTCTTTTCAACCGAAAGTAGTTAAAAGGCTACCTTCTTCACCACCGGGAGCGACTCCAGCACAGGGATGACTCCTGTGTCAGACTGACTCCAGCGTGGGAGTGACTCCAGCGTCGGAGCAACTCCAGCTCCAAGCTTTTCGGTCCTAGAGCCCATGTCACAGTACATTATGCCAGATAAAGATCCTTGTAAATTACAGAAAAATTCCAACAAAACAGCACATTCTGCGATGGTGGTTTAGTCCATTATAATGACCAGTTCTCGCAATCAAGGTGTTTATACAAAAGAAAGAAATTAGCGTGTCATGAACTGGGATGGATTTGGCATTAGGCCGAGGCATGATGCAGGCAGGAATGTGGACAACCCACTTGTGGCTCAAAGGATAAATGGGGTTTATTAACTGAATTAAACACAACAAACAAAAATAGACCTCAAGGGGTTGGAACTAAAAGGGATAAGCAAAAACTAATTTCTAAACAGGTCAGGGCAAAGGTGGATGGGTGTGCAGGGAAGCAGCCAGGTTACAAATAACAGACCATCAAACTACATACATGTAACACCAAAACTACAAGAACCAATCACAATAAACAAACCGCTGGGGAACTGAGTGGCGGCAGGGACTTAAATGCAGAGGAGTAACAAGACTAACAAGGGACAGGTGAGTAATTAACAGGGATTGGGAAAACAGGTCACAGGAGAAACTAATTAATTCAAAGGAACGACACAGGGAAACTCAGAACTAACGAAGAAACAGGGAAAAACAGAATCTAACATTGGGAGTAACAAAACCGATAAAACATAACTATGGCTCAAAACAAGAAACCAAAACTAAACACAAATCAGACACAGCAACTAGAAAAACTTGTACAAATGAAACACTAGGGATCAAAATACAAAAACAGAGGAGGAGTGATTTGATCACGAGAGAGAGGGGTTCACAGACAACCACATGTGGCCGACAGGGAGCAGGGGAAGACTCTATAGACTAGGACAATGGGGAAAAGGACACAGACTGGGAAAACAGGAGCTGACCATGACAAGATGGAAAAAAAACAGTCAAAAGTCAAGCACACCAGGAATAGGTCAGGGGTTTGTCAGTTTGCCCTCCCTCTTGGCTCTGAGGTGAACTACCAGCTGGTGCAGTTAAAACTCTGCTTCTGCAAAAAGCAGCTCTCCAGTTCAAACCAGCAATAGTGCACCAGAAACGCTTCATGAATACCTTGCCTTTCCAAGTTCGACACATGCCTCACTCTCCTCTAATGATCTTTGGAAACTAGCACATTTTCACAAGTGTGGAATTACCTTGTTTATTCAATTGATTGCAGCTGGATTAATGAAACACCTTCTGGATAGTTGCGTGGACCTCCAGCTCCTTGTGAGATGGCTGGCTGGCCTCACTCTGAGGGTCTCGCACCCGCTTCCTGTTATGTTTTTTTATTCTTGTCTTGCTCATGGGTCTTTTGGTTTTTGTCTACTGATTTGACATATGTTTACAAAAAAATTGAAAAATGTTCAAAATCAAATAGAAAAACATTAACTGAATCGGTTTGTCACATTGTATCATTAATCAAAATGGCTTTGAGCATTAATATCTCCATGAGATGGAAAATCATCTTTTTGTTCAAATTTTAATGAAGATACAAAACTCCATTTTTGAAAAATCCATTTTAACAAAACACTATATTTGTATATATATATATATGTGTGTGTGTGTGTAGGTGTGTATGTATGTATCTACATTCTAGGTTATAAATCTGATAAACAGTTTAGGTCTGCAGAACATCCTGCTCTTCTGTGAACTGTTGCCGCGAAATGAATATTGCTGGAAATAAAGATGGACAGTCTTTGCCCTTGACACAGTTTTTCTGCCAGTATCAGCCCAGATGGTGCAGGACACAATATGAAAAGAATTCAGAAGCAGTGATAGAACACTAATGGCACTAAGAGTGCCGGCACAATCACAGGATCTTAACTCATGAAGACAACATGAGAATGAAAACAATGACAACACTGGTACGTATTCAGTAACCACATGTAGTCCAGTAGAATAGAGTAAAAAACAGATTATTATTAGTAGTAGTATTGCTCTTATTATTAATAATAATGGTGATGATGACGATAATATCATCATCTACAAAAAATATCACACAACAAAATAAAAGTGCTGAAACGAATAATAGCTGATTGGCATGTAAGCAACAAAAACTCAGCTAAAGATCTGTCATCATTACTGTCCTGAATCATGTTTTTGGATTTGAAACTGAGAGATATGAATATTGAGTAAATTTAATAAGAAGCAGTACAATACTAATACTGAAAGTTACTATTTTTGAGATCAGTTTACAAAATTGCTAAATGAACTCATGATAGTGGAAATGGCGAAGAATATGTCCCGATTGCCAGTAATTTACTTAAACTGCAATTATATTCTATTTATTTATTGTGTTCTAGCTATAGGAAATTCAACATGACTGGCAATCATTTTTTATCAATATAATTTCACAAGGAAAACATTTATTCATGAGGGTTGATGAGCACAAGGCAGGTATAAGCTCATTCACAGGATAAGGTTGAGACTGCGGTTATTCTCTTAAAGAGAAAAAGGTCTTTCCGTGTGTTATTTAACTCTTGGAGCCATGAATCAGACATTTACCAGCTTGGTGTCAATTAGAGCAATTTGATTGTCGAATAATCCATTGTCTTCTTTAACTGATCAGGGCATATTGTAAGAGTAATAAGAAGAAAGCGGTATTTGATGAAAACTGCATTTTCACAGCGGCTGGATACACTTTTCAGAGAATGCTCCTGATTATAGCGCCATTCTCTTCATTGTAGAGCAATTTCCTTAAAAAACAAATAGTATATGACTAAAGTGAGTATAGAAATAAAGGCGGGAGTCTGTGGGAGAGGGGTTATAATGTCATTGTCTCTGAGAAACAGTAAAAGCTTACACTGCATTATTTATGCTGCACTAACAGAATCACAGTGTTTACTTATATAAATAGGACACAGTGCAGGGGAACACAATGGACAGGCCACCACCCCGTAACACACACACACACACACACACTTACAGGTCTTTACAAACACACAAGATCTAGAGATTGCAGTTTGCCTAATTACTTGCTATGCAAAGGTATGTCATTTGTCAAATTTTGTTTTTAATTTAATGACCATCTATATACTGTACCAGTGTGGCATGTCAACTTGGGGATTGGCCGGTGTGATCATCTCTGCAGGCATTTTGGGACAGTAAAAGGGTAACACAGTGCCCCAGATGTGGGATTGGGCCATTGGCATGCTTGGTGCAAGGACGTCCACTAGATCTCTCGCTGGAGTCATGGATCTTTCCGTAAGCCACCTCTGCTTCTATTTTAGATCTTTCAGACAGCACTCAATCACAGATCACATGGCCTGCATGCTCTGGATTTCTGCATACGACAGCCTGTTCTAACTCACACCAATATCAGATCTAGGCAACTTCACACAGAACTTGAAGAGTGGGACAAACATTCCACATGCCAAGTCAGCTCTAAGGCGATGTGTAGTACTGCTGTCAGTAAATGTGGTCAGGCCCGATATGAACAATGGAATTCTTTTCCACGATCCATCCAAGACAATCTAATGAATCAATTTCAGCTGTAAGATTTCCATTTATGAATTTCTTTTCAATAAAATCAGTGAAATGGTTGTGTCGTGTCGGGGTAAACAGAGACACCGGGATCCAGGAATGCAGGTAGAAGGAAAGCTTTTAATGGAGCCAACCAAGTATGAGGTAAGCGGAGGAGACATTGAGCAGGGGCAAGAGGGCTCCAACCCTGGGTAGGAGATGGTTCCCCAGGAAGGGAGAGATGGGCGGTGGTTATCCGAGGGGCAAGTGAGGGTCTTGGCTGAGGTCTGTTCCAAAGGTCGAAAGCCAGTGATGTCAGTCCAACGAGGAAACACAGGACATGAGCACATGAGGGTAGGAGAGACGAACACACGGCATGGAAGGCAGATCAGGGACGGGATCTGGACTGGGGCGGCAAAGGAGAGAGTTAGGGAAGGCATGGGAGGCAGACAGGTAAGGTACGGGCGATCGGGTAGACGAGAGATGAAAAAACGCCCGGTATAGGCTGTCAACACTAGCGCAATACTTCACGTTGTGCAGGTCGCGTTGCGGGGCTTATATCAGGCGCTTGATCAACCGAGTCCTCGGTGCACCTGCTTGGTCCCGCCCCTGAGGGCGTGACAGCTTGAGTGTTACGTTTATATTTTTGTTCAGTATACTTTCATGCAGTTTTGGGAGAATGGCATTTGGCTATCAGGCGTTCACATAAATGTGCATATTTAAACCATTTATACCATTAAGTGACATACCATTTCAGTTCAGACCTCCAAGGCCTTATGTCTGCAACTTTGGCTGTTAATTTCCTTCCTGGGTCAGTGTGTGCGTGTGCTTGTGTGTTTGTATGTTCTCCTTGTGTGTGTCAGTGTCTAATGACAAACAGTTATTAGATGAGGATTATATGTTTTCTGGTGGTTATGTGGACAATGGGCTACATCCCTAAACCAGAAAATGGCAACTTAAAATGCATTAAACATTTCTACAGTGGCAGAGTATTTCACTCTATTGACCTTTTAAAACTTCCTTAATTTAATGACATTGTAGATTTATGAAGCAACAAGGAAATAAATCAACTGATTTGTACTTTTTTGGTTTTAGTAAAGATGTGCATTCCTGTCAAGATTAAGACAGACACTGTCTGTTGTGGTGCTGTCAACCTGGCATGGACTATATTGCAGCTTCTTTTAGTAAATTAGTATACAGTATACACGCAATGCCCCAATTTGCTTAACCTAAGTCACAAAATGTCTCTGAGATTATTTATAATCATTTAAATCTCCAGGGGGTGGCATGGTGGTGCAGTGGTTAGCACTGTTGCCTCACACCTCTGGGACTTGGGTTCGAGTCTCCACCTGGGTTCCATGTGTGTGGAGTTTGCATGTTCTCCCTGTGTCATCGTGGGGTTTCCTCCGGGTACTCCGGTTTCCCCCCACAGTCCAAAGACATATGCTGAGGCTAATTGGAGTTGCTAAATTGCCTGTGTGAGTGAATGGTGTGTGGGTGTGCCCTGCGATGGGCTGGCCCCCTGTCCAGGGTTGTTCACTGGTCGTGCCCAATGCTTCCGGGATAGGCTCCGGACCCCCCGCGACCCAGTAGGATAAGCAGGTATAGAAAATGGATGCATGGATGAATGAATGTCTCCATTTGAGTATGTGAGCTCCAAACCACATTAACTGTTGGAGTTTTGAATCTTAATTTGTCCCATATGTATCAGGTATAGATTTTCATCCATACAATGTTTTAGTGAAGTGGTAATATGATCCATCCAAAATCAAATTGAGTAAATTCATACAGATCCCGTTTACAAGGTCAAGTGTCTTCTGCAGTCAGCCTTGCCTTTGCTGCCTCTAAGCAGAATTGCTTCAGGTTTGGCGTGATTTGTCTCAAAATTCCAGATCTTCACCCATAACACATGCCTCCAAATGTCTGACAGTTATTGTGCTGACAGGATCACATGTCGGAGCTGTCCTTCTCTTTGCTATCATTATGTGGCACTGCTTGGATTTTAGTCTGATTTGTCTCAAAATTTGATCTGTTCTAGATCTTTATTCCTATTGTAGTATGTGCAAAGGTTGAAAAAGATCCGTCAAATACTTTTACAGTTATTCCAGCAAAAATATCAAATGCCTGAGGCCGTTCTTGCTATCACTCAGTCACTGCTTCAATTTTGGTGATTTTTTTCTCAAAATGTGATCAGTTTCAACATGTCACCTATACAATGTGTCTACAAAAACTGAAAAAGATCTGTCAAATACTTTTAAAGTTACTGACCAAGTATCGCACGACCACACAAGATCAAGTGCAGGGCTCTCTGCTCAAACAAATCTTAATCAGTTAATTGCCTTAACTAGTTCAATAGTAGTGTTTCAACAAAGGTCATCTTTGTAATTGCTTCAGCCTTGGTGTGATCTCTCAAATTTAGTAAGTTCCACTTCATTGTTCAAAAACATGGGTCTGCAAAATTTTTAAAAGATCCATCAAATATGTTTTGAATTATTGTCATAATAAGCGAGTCTGTAGTGACGGCAGACCAGTCCCAAAACCATATGTACCTCCTGTCCAGATCATACAGTTATATTGAGCCTATATATACTTTTAAAGGGAATAAAAATAACTATTTATATATTTTGTTCCTATCCATTTTGAAATGTTATGTTGGGGGTTGGAACATAACACTACTGGTGCTACTCTGCTCATTTTTCTGCCCCTCCTCCTGCACCCCTGTCAGCAATTAAAACCTAAAATACGCATCTGCTTAGAGAAGCAGATAAGGTCCTCCTCACTGGTGAATCAATAGTTGGGAATAGTAAAAATGTCTAACAATGGTAAATCAGGGGTTTCATTAAAATGCTTCCCTGGGGTTTGTGTCTTTGATGTAAATGATAAACTGCAATCATTTTCTAATAGTGGAGTTTTGGTTGTCCATGTTGGAAATAATAATACAGTCATGTTTCTAAAAGGGTTTGGATGCTGTATAAAATGAAAGTTAAAAAAGGATGCAATGATTTGCAAGTCATATTATCAATTTCTAATTGAAAATGGAACAAAGACAATATACAGTAAAATGGGATTTTTTATTGTTATATGACAAATATTTGCTCAATTTGAAATGTATGGCGGCAACGTGTTTTAAAAAAATCAAAAAAACAGCTGGCTTAATATCTCAACTGATTAGTTTAATTAGCAACAGGTCAGTAAGATAATTGATATAAAAAGAGCCTCCCAGAGAGGTAGGGTGTCTGTGTAGTGGAGATGGGGAGAGGTTCAACACTCTGTGAAAGTCTGCATGGGCAAACAGTGCAACCATTTAAGAATTGTTACGGCGCAGCCTGCCCGGGTAGGAAAAAAGGGTGACGATCCACTCACTGCTCCAAGACAAAGGGCATTATTAAAGAAACTAAAACAAACACACACTGGGAAAATCACAAAATAACAGGACCACAAAGGGTCAGAACTAAACAGAGGCAACCAGGCAACAGCAGGAACAGAACTTCACAAACCAGTTAGTAAGCACACCACAACATTAACACACATCTAACAGTGACCAATTGGGGAAAGGCAGCAACGCAGGCACTTCGATACAACGATAACCAGGACTCACAAAAGGCAGGTGTATATCATCAAAAACAAGCAATCAATAGGGGTACAGGGCAACAAGACACAGGCGAAGAAACTGACACTAAAGAACACAGAACTAATGAACTAAAGACCTGAAACTAAGGGAATGCAGGGAAATACTATATTAGGAGAATAGTCAAGGAACAAGTAAAACAGAACATAACCAAGGCAAGGCAAGAGAGCTATAAACAAGACAAATTAAATACATGGATAAACAATATCAAACTAAGGATAACCCTAAAAAGGGAAACAAAGGACTAATACACTAGAAAAACAGAAAACCAATTAACAAACAAAACAGGTAAAGCCGGCCTGGGTCGACCTCTGTGCCAGACACTAAGAATGAGTTATGTGGTGGTCTAATGATCTTTGGGTCCTCAGACAGCACTGAATTAAAAACAGACACGATTCTACAGTGGAAATCACTGCATGGGCACAGGGACACTTTTGAAAACCATTGTTTGTGAACACAGCCCATCACTGCATCCAAACTCTACCATGCAAAGAAGAAACCATCTAAACCTGATCCAGAAACGCCGCCGACTTCTCTGGGTCCGAGCTAATTTATGATGGACTGAGGCAAAATGGAAAACTGTCCTGTGGACTGACGAATCATAATTTCAAATTCTGTTTGGAAATCATGGATACTGCATCCTCTGGGCTAAAGAGGAGCGGCACCATCCAGCTCGTTATCAGCGGACAGTTCAAAAGCCAGGATCCATGATGGTGTGGGGGTGCATTAGTGCCCATGACTCGGGTAGCTTACACATCAGGAAACATCATTACTGCTGAATGACATACACATGTTTTGGAGCAACACATGCTGCCATCCAGACAGTGTCTTTTTCTGAGAAGGCCTTATATATTTCAGCAAGACAATGCAAAACCTCATTCTGTGCACATTACAACAGCATGGATCGATAGTAGAACAGTCTGGTTGCTAGACTGGCCTGCCTGCAGTCCAGATCTGTTACATTTAGTACATCAAAATACAGCGAAGGAGCCCCCGAATTGCTGAGCAGTTGCATGCCTATGTCAGGCAAGAATGGGACAACATTTCACTTTCCAGACTTCCCAAATGTTTTAAAGAGTGTTGTTTAAAGAGGAGGTGATACAACCCAGTGGGGAACAGGACCCTGTCCCAACTTTTTTGAAATGTGTTACTGGCATCAAATTCAAATTGATCATATATTTGTCATAAAAGCATAACATTTCTCAATTTCAACATTTTATACGTTGTCTTCGATTTTCAATTAAATATGGGTTTATACAATTTATAAATCAGCGTTACATGAACGTTTTTATATATACAGTGATACTATATTGTGATTCAGCTATCGCAGCCACGCTATATCGCGGATATTTCCCAGACGCATCACACTTCTGTGTGTGTGTGTG
>JABFEB020000038.1:4841983-4883121 GCA_019775895.2 Stomatorhinus ivindoensis | reverse complement strand
ATAAACACATTAAATATTATTATTATTACTCATATGCTTAGCCTGACATATCATAGGTGTTTACAAAGTGTGTTTTATTAAGTTTACATGTGTTTAAAGCATGTTGGATGGATATTTTAAGGCTTAATCTAAAAGAAATGTTTATTTATATGGTATTTATATATCACGGATTTTCACCTATTGCTAATGGGTCTGGAACGTAACAATCGCGATAGGCGGGGGATCACTGTACAACGGTTAGATCTTTATATTCTTATGAATAAAAGACCGATTATCACTCGCTCTGAAATCCACAGGAGAGATACTTGGCACTCAACTTAAAACATGCTTGGAAATACCAAAACCATTGTACCGAAAGAGCTTTAACAACTCTGCATCAACAATCTTACTGCATCCTACTGAACTTCTACTCCGCCATCATGGAGACTGTCATGAAGCCCTCCATCAGCATGGTCTTCTGCTGCCTTCACCCTTTCCAAAACCAGGTTACAACCTGTGGTCCCCTCCGCTGAGAAAATCACAGGCTGGCTGCCAACACCTGTTCACCACCAGGGCAAAGTGGAGAGCTGGGCAGATTGCTGCTGATTCCACCACCTCTGTAGTCACCTCTGTACCAAGCTACCATTACAGAGGAGCTTCAAGTGCATCCTGACCTGGATCTGATGCCATGCTACACAATACCATACATGCAACATTCTTTCAACTTCCACTACAATTGTTCTTGAACTAATTATAATGTTCAGTATATTGTCTTAAGATGTTTTACACTGTGCACTCGTATTGATATTCCAATTTTTTCTACATAGTTTTCTGTGAAGTGTCCCTCTGTATATCTTGTAATTTTGTCTTCATGTTTGGCACTGAACCACAAACAGTTCTGGTATGTTCACATACACTGGCAATACAGTGAGTTCTGATTCTAGATAAGCAGAGATATTAATGGTATGTGTGGGGAATGCAGTGGTACTTATGCTGCTAGATCTTAGTGTTACTTTTGACAGCGTCGCTTATTTCATTCTGCAAGATTGGATGGATTGGGATGTAAGCCCATGCAGAACTGCCCTTAAGTCGTTCATCTCCTATCTAATTACGTTCATTGTGTTCAAACATCTAATAACAGCACTGTATCGTTTCTGTTGCTGATAGAATATGGAGTCCCACAGGAATTGGTGCTAGGACCTCTATTGTTCTCTCTCTACATGCTGCCTCAAGGAAGGAAAATATGAAATCACAAAATTACCATGCATTCATATTCTGATGACACACAATTATGTCTCTTGGTTGTGCCAAATAACCATATGTTCCTAATTGTCCCAATAACCTCCTTTATGGAGCTAAAGAGATGGATGACTAATGTGACTTCTGCTTTATTAATAATAACTTGATATCAGGGCTTAACTCAGAGAACTTGTATATCGGTTTTTCTGAATCAATTCAAAATAACTTTTTGATAACTTCTGTCGGTCTATGTGTTTTGCAGTATAGAATCATCAATGAACAGAATTGTTTTCTAACATTTCCTAACTGAGGAAAATGAATAGATGTATTTATATCAGATTGCATTATTGTAATGTTCTGACAAATCCCATAATGTCTTCCCTAGATACAGAATCATGCTTGTGGAGCACGAGGAGCAAAGGTAACCATATTATACATCCCAATATTTCTCCTGTACTGTTAAATACAGGATGGATTTCAAAATTCCTCTGCTACTTAGAAGGCAGTAAAGGGCCAAGCCCATGCTTGTCTAAGTGATCGTAACAATTCCTTGCATGAATAAAAATAAAAAAGACAACTGGCTATGCTTCTTTCAGTGTATTGAAAACTGGTTTATCCAGAATAGTCTGCAGGAATATGTGAAAGATGCTCCGTTCGGTATCCAGTACTATACAGAAGTCTTAGGCAGTCAAAAACAAAAGAGTTTAAAGCTATTCATTTTGACAATAAGTGTGTAGATGCTCAGAAAAAATAACATATGCAAATTAACAGCAACACAGTGAAAACAAGAGTTTCTTCTGTTCAACAGTGAAATTACTGATATGTTGTTGGATGGCTAGATAAACACCATTGCAGTTCCCAAGCCTCTCGTCGGAGGCACCCCAGCTGTTGCACATACGGTATTTGTTACATTTCACATCCAACTCAATTAATTTATTATTAGTATTAAAAAGTGAATGAGGTATTGATTTAGCCATAGAAGGCAGGGCAGTGGTTGCGTCTAAAAATAAATGGGTATATTGGGCAGTTGCTGCACATAATGGGGTGACTTTAGGAGATGTTTTTAAATGGCTGAGCTGATACTTTGGCAGAAGTTACTGTTTTACACCAATAAAATGCGGATCATTTTCTTTGACTGGCTACTGTAAATCCAAACTGAAGACCAATTTCTTTTTCCTAGAGTGCCATTAATCAGGCTAATGGTGCAATTGTACAAATTATCTTATGGCAAAGCACAGGCACAGCTATTGATAGTCAGTAGAGTATTGTAGAAGGCTGAAAGGAGGACTGACCAACAGAGGGCATGACAGACGGTCTGCAGAAGGCTGAAGAGAGGACTGACCTACAGAGTGCATGACAGAAGATAGTGGTCTACAGAAGGCTGAAAGGAGGACTGAACAACAGAGGGCATGACAGACGGTCTGCAGAATGTTGAAGAGAGGACTGTCCTACAGAGTGCATGACAAAAGATAACAGTAAGCAGTACATAACCCTAAACACACCCTGCTTTCTGCCCTGTTTGCTCTAGGACCCTCTGAGATTTTTGCTCTTATAACATAAACTATGGAGTCTTGGTTTCTTCTGCCATTGTTTTTGATTCTTGATTTCTTAAGCACTTTGGGGCAACCATGTTAGGAAAGGTGCCATTTAAAAATGAATTAATTTGAATTGAATTAATGGAGTATCACCGGTCTAAACTAATACTTTGGAGAGACTGGACTGAAATGTCTTTTCAGTTTTTGAAAAAAATTAAAGGCCAAAAAATATTTTCTTTTTTAATGGTTAATCATTTAACCATTTATTTGTTATATGATAATGATCTAGAAGATGATGTGATTTATCATAAAAGCTTAAAAAGATAAAGGCCAATCAACATTGTGCAGTAGTTTATTCTTAAATAAAAGTTTCCTTGGAGAATTTATTTCTGCCTTTTTTGCAGCTTATCTGATATTTTGGCATTTTTAGTTTTGGTGGGGAGCTTGTTGATTTTTATATAAATATTAATAAGTAGACTAAAGAGTAAGTGTTGTGTCATAACGCATGACTAATAGTATATGACTAATAAATAAGAAAATAGAAAGCAATACATCATAATAGAGCTGAACAGAATGGTTCTAACAATTACGGGAAAGGCGACGGACCAAAGTGTTTATTCTTACCTTAACCTTGCGAAATGCAGAGAGATTTTTATATGCAATAAAATAATGAAATAATACCAATATACTGTATTGCAAACAGGTGTTGCAGCATATAATAAAGATAGCGAAAGAACACTGTAATATGTAAATTCATGCAAAATAAGTCTTTTGTAAGGACACCAGGTGAAGGAAACAGGAAGCCAGATTAAGTTATCATGGGGTCGAATCTTCATACACACTGAATATATATAGCACCCACCAAAAATTCTGACCTTTCACTTCAAAAGGGGGCACAATATTATTGTAGCATTGGACAGCTGAGCCTCAAAACTGAAATATTCTGAGTATCATGGTCTACAAATAATTTCACGTCCTTTCTATCTGCATATTTCTGCTTTTTATGTTAAAAATTATTATTATTATTATTATAATTATTAGTAGTGGTGGTAGTAGTAGTAGTCATAATAGTAGAAATGGTAGTATTACTATACTCTTATTTCTGTTTATATAAATGTATATTAATATGATGAGCGCATAAAGAAGCTTGGTACTAACATATCAGGGTGATCCAACAAGCAAGTGGACACTACTGATCAAATGATGTGATGTCAGCACAAGGATTCACTAGGATACTTGGGCAAAGCAAAACAATATACATAAAACAAGGACAAACACAGGTTACAAAAAATAAATAAAAGGAAATAAGGTGGCAGAAATCCAAACAGAAAAACACCTGGTCATATTACTGTCCCAGACTTTCTTAATCACCATAATACGTGGAGCAGGGCCAGGTAGATTTAAGGTGTTTGTATAGGATGCAACCATTCAGTTCTGAGGACTGCGATTCATTCATGCTATATTACACTTTTACTTTATTTTAGAAAGAATTTTCCAATGACTGATGATTAACACATCCTGGGCTTTTCTTTCTTTAGTTGTTCACCTAAAGATCATTTTGACACAAAGAGGTTAATTAAAGAAACCAAACACACTGGGGAAAACTACCAATTCAGAAGGACCACAAGGGATCAGAGATGAACAGGACCCCCAGGTGCCAGACCTTTCACTTGTGCTGCTTGGTGGGGATCCACTGCTATCAGCTGGGCTCTTTCTCCTGCTGTCCCTCCTACTCCCAGGAACGCATGACCTCACACAGCCAGTCCAGGTCCCACTGGTACTGACTGCCCGTGCTGTACGTCCAGCTCACAGTGTTCCCTGGCCATCCAAAGCAAGGCACTCCTCTTCTCGGCGGTACAGTGAATCTTCTGCGGCCTTGGCCTCCTGCACCTAGCAGATGCGCTTATGCTGCTAGTCGGCCGGCTGCTTATGAAGGTTCTCCAGGTTGCGTTGCCTCTTCTCCATGCCCTTGTGCAGCCACTCTTGCTGCTCTCGCAGCTTGTGACACTTGTGGGCAAGCTGGATCGCCCCATGTGACACGCCTCCTCATGGCTAAGTAGAGCCACCTCTGCAGCCTTGAACTGCTGCTTCTGCTGGTCAAGCTCATGATCCCAGCTGGCTAGCTCACCACACAACTGCTCCAAACTGCACCACTCCAAACTGCAGATTCATGCAGCTGTTCCCTGTCCAGCTGGCTCTGCTCCCACTGCTCATCCAGCTTGTGGTGCTGCAGGTTCAGCCAGACTTCTCATCGACTGCACGCCTCCTTTGCAGCTGAGCAGAGCAGCCTCTGCCTGCTGCCTCTGGCAGTTGTGCTCACAGCTGCCGTCGCACTGCAGTTCCTCGCTGCTGGTGAGCTGAGAGCGAGCCCTCACTGGCCAGAGGGGTCCAGCAGACTGGTACAGTAGTGGGAACTTGAGGTCACACTGCACAGGTCCGCATGGGTGAGCCGGTGCATCCCTTGCTGAGTCATCTCCTGCTTGTGTCCTGGCCACTTCACGCGAGCTTCGGGGGACAGAAACGCACCTGGTGTCCCCTCCGCCCACAACAGCAGCAGACGAGCTTCCTGTCCCAGAGCCTGCAGTCCCAAACCAGCCTTGCTGGGAAATCACTGCCACCGCTGCTGCAAAAGTCGACTACTGCCTTCAAGTCCACCAGACTAGAGCAGTCACGTTTGGTGCGTTGCTGTGCCAGGGTGTCGCAAGCATGAGGCAGGTAAAACGACGAAAGTGGGTAAATCCAAAGAATATGGGTTTATTTAGGAAGACTGACAGGGTAAACGACACAGAACACCACAATGACAGATCTGACAAGACTGACTAAGACGCGGACTAAATACATGAGATGGGCAAGAACTAATACAGAACAGATGAACACGATTGACAACAGGTGATTTCCATCGGGATTGCACACGGGGTAGCGAGGGGGGTGTGGCACACGCGAGGCTTGGATGGACGGATCATGACAGAACCCCCCCCCCCCAAGGTGCGAACTCCGGGCACGCCTCAGGGAAGGGACGGACAAGACGAGGGCAGACCGGACCTGGAAAACAAAACAAGAGACGTGTTAACAGGGCACAGGGAACAGAACAGAAAGACAGAACTGACAGAGGGGCATCAACCAGGACAACAGCTGACAAAGGACGAGGAATGCGGACAGGCAGACAAGGAAAGGAGACAGAGGGGGAACAAGAGGCGAGACAGAAGGGCCAGGGGTGAACGGAGGAGGCACAGGGGGGCAAGGAGCAGAGACAGGAGGAACAGGGCAAGGAGCAGAGACAGGGGGCCACACAGGAAAAGGCGGAGGACCAGGGGGAGCCCGGGGAACCCAAGGTGGGCAACGGGCGGCGGCCGGAGGAGCCACGGGCGTAGGGACAAAGGGGGAACCAGGGGAGGAGACGAGGGAACCCAAGGGACTAGCGACAGAGGGAAGGAGGGAGGGGAAGCCAAGGCAGGCGACCGACGCGTCGGAGGAGCAGGGACCACAGGGGCCTGAGGAGCCAACCACGGGGCACCCGAAGGCAACCGCAGGGCCGAGGGTGGCCGACCCGAGGACGGGCGAAAGGACACCGCCGGGGGACCCGCAGGCGACCGAAGGGCCGGAGCCCCTGGCCACGGAGGCAACCCCCGAGCCCCAGCCAGGGCAACCTAGGGCGGGCGGGACCCGAACCCTACTCCTGTGCCCTCGCCCTTTACGGGACACTGACAGGCAAGGTAGCCTACGGCGTGGTCCAGGTTGTGGTCGGAGTGGCCCCAGCAGGGATATCCCCGAGGGTATATCCAAGGAGGAGGAGGCGAGGATGTTGTCAGGGCTGGAGTCTGTGGGACAACAAGTGATTTCCATCGGGATTGAACACGGGGTAGCGAGGGGGGCGTGGCACACATGAGGCTCGGACGGACGGATCATGACAAGAGCAGGCTGCCAGTGCGATATTGAGAAGGGCCTGCTCCAGTAGCACCAGTTGGGCTGCTTCTGGCATCACTGGGAATCATACCCCTTACATGGATACTGCCCTATTCCAATATGATGCATAACGTACTTCTGTTAAAACAGAAGCCATTTCAAAGAAATTACTTTTGGTAAACAGACATAAGACATATTCAGTCGGTGGATGACTAAATGGAACTGAAGCTCAATTCTAGATTCTCTCTATATTATACGTACATATTTTTAATTTGACAAGAAAAAACATGACATGAGAAATATATAACCAGCAAACAAAAGGAAAACATAGTCCAAAACCATTATGAGTGGGCTGCCTCATGCAGACAATCATGTCTATTGCTACTTTGAGAAAAGGCAGGGAAGAGTCAGCCTCAGGCAACTATAGTACAGCTCAAGTGAGATTTTTAATGTCCTTTTCATGTGAAGCTCCCACTCAGACTAACAACCCCCCCCCCATGGGGTATTCAACTGGCTGTTTCTGACATCAAATTTGGCACATTTTGCTGTTGTAATTAGTCATGAAGTTTTTTAATAGTTAATAAAAGGTCAGACAGCCAGGAATTCTGTAAGCTTACACGAGAACAGAAGAAAATACATAACAATAAAAAATAAAAATATCGTTGGTTGTGTAGCCTTTACCCTTCTATTGGTCTCAATTCAATGGCGTTGACATTTGACCATTGCACAGACAATGCTAACACTCTCAACTTTTTGTATTCTTTCATCTTCTGTAAATATTTCTGGGTATGACGTTAAGCTGCATCCAGCCCTCCAAACGCCCCCCCCCCCCCCAACCAAATTTGGGGGTTGGTGGGAGGATTGGCACTCCAACCACTGTAAAAACTTCACAAAGATCCAGCAAAGCAGACAGGACTCTTTTCTGCTCTGCCCGGGAGTAGCTCTGCTGCAGCCGCCCACAGGAAGGCTGCACGCATCATGATGGGGATGGAGAAAAGCCCTCAGGAGCCTCATCCCAGGAACAGATGAATCTGCCAGAGAGCCAGTGGGGTCAGGTCTGTTGGGAATGCATGGCAGCACTGAGGCGGCCCATCTGGGTAGGCGCGTGGAACGTCTTGTATCTCCGGCATGATGACCATCTTCGCCTGCTGTTGGGGGAGCTTTGTAAGCTCCACACTTCAGTGGCGGCACTCTCTGAAGTACGCAGAACGGAGTGGTCAGATCTCTGTAGGTGGGTATACCTATTATTGGACCCTGAGCTGCATCCTTGGACTTAGTAGTCCAATACTGGAGGTGCAGCCGAGGAGATCGATCATATCTTCGTGGGCAGATCCTGGAGACACCTACAGAACTGAAAGGTATACAGAAGTGCTCAGTTTGTGAATTCTAACCTGTCTATCAGAAATTTGACCAGTCTATGAAACCCCTACAACTTTAACTGAGAAACGGCTCACAAAACCACTCTCATAGATCTTCTGATCATAAATCCCACCCCTTCCTGTGTTCCTCTCTTAATTTTATACTAGACCAGTCAAACAAAAAATATTGATAATGGCTAGATGAGAGAAACATTGTTTCATGTGATTGCATGTGGGGCACTTGCTTATGTTTGGTTTCATTTGAATGACCTCATTGTGACTGGTCATTGATCAGTTTATTACCCTATTCAATTAATCCCTTTCACGTGGTGCGTATTGCCTGGTTTTTAAGGAGGATTCACAAAATTGCTGTTATGTCACTCTGTAATTCTGCATGATATAGCACATTTAGCATAGCTAATCAGATACAGCCATGAACTGCCTTGCAGCCTCTGTGTTGAGCGAATCCTGTGCAACTTCAAAATATAGAATGAATGAGTTAAGCTGAAATTGAATAATTCTAGAAGTGACTGAATATAATCTGAATTACAGGTTAATAATATGTAAGTGCTGTAAAAACCAAATACCTAAATTAAAATAAATTAAGTTAAAATTTATTATGGTTTAAAGTAATATTATTCAGATACAAAAGGAGATTCCAACACACATGGAAGTGGGTGGTTTTCTTACATTATTATCCCAATAATGCAGCTATAGAATTTATTGAAAAATGAGCTGCTTCTTCGAGCAGTGGGAACCTTGCCAAGCATGCTTTTAATACAGCATAAGCCCACAGTTTTTAATGCGGCCCGCAGCTCAATCACAATCATTTCCTGTTGAGGGGACAGCCATTTTTCTGCAAGTTCAAACACTTGCATTTGTGAACAGATTCTTATTTTTTCCCCATTAGCACTATTATAATACAGAGTTGTGGCAATCCTGGAGGTTGTCCCAGAAAGCAAAGGACACCCTTCATGCTATGCCAATCCATCTCATTAGATACACAAAGGGCAATTTGGAGACACTGTAGCATTAGCTCTGTGCAAATGAAGCGCAGGCTTTTAAGTCTGGCAGTTCTGAATGACACCATGGTGGTGTAACTTGAGCCATGTGGTTTTCCAGTAATCTTAGATTAAAAGCAGTAATCCTGTTTGTTTGAAGTTCAACAACTCGTACCCGATGGACTTGTGGCCCGCAATGTTAAAAAAAAAAACTCCGAAATAATAAACGGCAACACATGTCCATTTCAATGTCTTTGAATGATAGCAGGGAAGAGGAGGGATGCGGAGGGAACTCGGCACATAAATCTGGGGAAGGAATCAAGGGTCACAGCTGGGACTAGGGCAGCGATTCAAAATACGGAGACTGACTGGAAGGTGGGGAAATGAATCAGGTTAATTGTGTGCTAACAACCGGAGCCAACAGGGGAACCAGGCTTTGAGGGCCCAAGGTGACCTGACTGAACATCTCCCACTGAGACCACTGACTCAATGGGAAGACAGAAAAAACATGGCAGAGACTTGGGGGTACAGCACTCCGGCGAGTGTGAAGGTAGAGGTTCAATGACGGTACCAAGGCTGTGTGAAATTCAGGGCTTATATAGACAAGGGTGAGCAGTAACTGGTGAGGCTGGATTAGGGAGTGAGGTGCAACTGCTCTGCTCTATGCTGGCCAGCTGGCTGGAAGCAGGACGTCAAACCCACAAGCCTAGGCCAGGTGCTACCTTCTGAGCTTAACACTGCCTTTTATGCTGGAGGGCTGGAACTGTACACAGAATTCACAGTTTGGTGCAGACCTCAGTTTTGGGTCCATGGTTTAGTGCAATTTCTATGCAGCAGGGAAAACTGCGAACACAACTAGGAATGGTTGTAAACCATGCTACATAAATTAATAGTTCGCTTAGCTTAGATTTTGCTTTGGATCATCTCAATAAATGATATCTCTTAATTTACACTAAGAATTTCAAACTTCATATTATGATAATGGTTCTCTGAGATAAAGGCTATAGTTAATGTACTATGTTCACAGGCTTGTTTGCCAAAAGCATTGTAGCCCCACTCTCAAGCTCCACTGAACTTTCGGTTGTCTTGGTACCCTAAAGCTACTATGTTTTGAACCATAAAGTAATTCTTGAATCTTCAGAAACTAAGGCTTTGATGAGTAAAAAAAAATGTCGAAGATGAACAAGACTTTCTGCAAAAGTTCTGTGGTACAAGTGCCAGTGGCTGCTTTCAGAGGCGCTGAAATGAGCAAAAAGGATGGCCAGCCAATCAGCATCATCACCGCCGGCAACGGGACCAGAATCATGGACGACAACAACCGGCACACTCAGTGCATGCCTGTAACAACAAATCAATCAGCTGCTCCAGGTGCTCCGGAAAAACACAGGAGAGAAGAATCTCTCCAGTACAGTTAAAGACGATAAAAAAATGTCTCTTACTGCTTTGGAAGAAATTGACTATTCTTGAAGCAGCATGGTGCAGTGGTTAGCACTGTTGCCTCCTACCTCTAGGACCCAGGTTCAGGTCACTGCCATGACTCCATGTGTGTGGAGTGCACGTTCTCCTCGTGTTGATGTGGGTTTTCCTCTGGGTACTCCACTTCCCCCCTCAGACTCGAAAGACATGCTGAGGTTAATTACCAGAATGCCCCTAGGTGTGCCTTGTAATGGGTAGGTGCCCCATCCTGGGCTGCTCCCTGCCTTGTGCCCGTAGGGCCCTTTGACCCTAAATATTACAGTTACAGAAGATGGATGGGTGACTCTTCGGATGTGAAACATCTGATAGCCTCCTATAGTTTCTTTATAAATTTGACAGTTCTGCATCCCTTTTTTGGAATCATAAACTCCAACTGGTAATTAATCATACCCAGAATATTCTCGAACTCATGAAGCTATAATTTATTAAAACCTGACTTTTAACATATCAGTAAGCACCAACACTATTTGATGAATCCCTCATATCTGGATGCCAGAACATGAGGTGGGTTTGTCTCATAACAATTCACTTGGTGTCAAAATCACATTACAGAATCAACTACACATGTATTATCAGTTTTAAAGTCACTTTTGGCATTACTAAGACCAAATGGAAAAGAAAAACCTATTTTCCTATTAGCAGATTTTCTCTGATTGATCTAACCACGCACGCATATGTCAGTCAGACACTATTGTTTTATTGTACTGTAGCTGTGAACACTGAATGGGTGGGCAAGAGTCAGCTAATCACTTATGCTTGCGTATTCCAGTACAGTGGATCACAGAATTATTATGGTAAAATATGCAGAATTCGAAAGTATAATAACAGCAAAGAGCAACATTACGGCTGCCGCCAAAGTTCGAAAGGTACGCTGACAGCAGATATGCATTCATAGTTTGACTGCCTTTAAGACAATTCTACTTAACCACACAGTTAGTTCTGGCAGCCTAATCATAAGTTCTTTATTAATGCATGTTAATGTTTTATTAAACATGTTAATATAAAAACCTGTGTGACGTTTTATTCATAAATAAGCAGTCGTTCTTATCAACATAATTTTCCTTGGTTTTCAAAACACAAGCGCCTGTCTGTTGATGGTGAGTAATTTCCCTAGTTAAGTTGTAGTTACTAAAGTTATTTTTATTTAGATCACTCATTTATATCTTTTATATTTCTTACAATTTCTCTCTGTCCTCGCCACTTGCTTCCTCACATCATGTTCTTTGCCTGTCTCATGCAACTCACTCTCACCCAGGCCATCTGACACTCTGCCTTGAGGGGTCTGTACAAAGACCGTAGATAAAGGCCTGCTTCCCTCAGTGGGGGAGGGTATATGCAGACTTTCTATGGTAACTTAACAAGCTTGCTGCTTTAAGTGATTAGCCTGACAAGACATTCTATCCTTATAGGGTTCTATACTTTAAGAGTACATTATTTAATACTAATTGAAATAATTTCTTCAGAAGAATTAACCATGACTATTCTATTATTACTATTATTGTTATTATTGTTGTTGTTGTTGTTGTTAGCCATGATATAAATGGGACAAATTACAACGAATGCGGTTATACAAAAATAATCACTGCCAACTTCATGTCGGATGAGATTACACCAAGTCACCATTGTCACAACCACTGGGACGAAGAACTCGGGGGGGACAACTATGGTGAAGCAACAAAAGGAGTTTTATTGAAACCGAAGAACAAAGACTGGAAATAAATGGGGTCATGGGGGATCAATGCAGGAGGACAGGGCACAGGCAACAGGATGGTATGACATCACTGACCAGACTAGTGAGGACAAGACAAACAGATACTTAAATACATAGATATCAGGGGGCAACAAGCATCAGGTTTAATTATCACACCTCATTGTGGTTTATCATTTACATAACACGGGAAGTTATTCCCAGATATAAAGTTTTGTGTTTTAAGTAATCAGTAAAGCTGCAGTATTTAATCATTTAAAGCAACTATGCTCAGGTGTGTTTGATAAATTATACTTAGCTAGGAGACATCCTAGTACACTTTATTTCCTCAGTTCACATTCAAATTAAATAATGCCTGTTAAATGGAATTTGAAAAAAAAAACATATTTATGCCATATATAAATAAGTTATTTTCTGATTCTAACAATTTATCATTTGTTTCATAATATGCATCTGGATTTTCAGGAAAGAAACTACATTTTGTAAAACATGAACTGATTTTATGGGAAATATTTAGCCATATATGGTATCTTATTGTGTTACATTATGATTCGGTGAATTTTCCTAAGATTTAGTTTTCTTTGCATCAACAAGTTTGTTGATGCAAACAACTGTTACAAATGAGTATTAAACAATTAGTATGTGCAGAGCCCAGAAGATTTAGTAGACCAGGGTGAAACACTCAAAGCGTAACATAAAGATTTCCAGCTGAATTAAGGTTGAAAAATGTCAAATGTGCCAAGGCTTTTGAAGCACACGAAAGTGATCAAACACTTGAGTTTGCAGTCACAAGAAGGCAGCTGAGGTGGATTTCCTTATGTCAGACTTTTAGGGCTTTTATGGATGAAACAACTGTAAACCGCATTAGTATTAGGGAGTGGATGCTGAACCTGAAGATGATTATCAGCTAGGCATGGAATCATTTTAATCCAGACACAAGTCAAGCCCTTTTTGTTGAAACGTGTCATTCAGTGAAATGTTCTCCATGTTCCATCCATCACAGAGAGAAAGAGAATGAGACTGAGCTACCATGTCACGGATGACCCAGAATGGGATCTATGGCTGGCAGAGATGAATGTGTCAGGTTCACCTGAAAAATGAGCAGCATTGTGTTGAGTAGAGGAGAAGCTATTCTACACACCACTGTTGCAATGATTGCACATCCTGTTAGCTTTAATGAACCCGGCCATTCTCCTGTGAAAAACAAGATGATTTTGGCTGCAGAAATGGCATTGGCTGGTGGTGTTTTGTTCATCACATGATCCCCCTTTAATTCTAAACATTGTCAGGTGTCAGAATTTGACAGAGATGGCTGTCCCAAGGTGCTGTATATATCGTGTAGGCAAAGCCAGAATGATGCACGGCCTAACCTGGTCTGTATCCTAGGGCCTCGAGTTGTAAGGGGCTCTTTTGTTTGTCATAACATATAGAAAAACCTCTTAGATCAGACTTTGTAGCCATTATAATCAGGGATGGACATAATATGGTACGCATTCCCCTTTAAAAATGATATGATAACGATTATGATACGATAGCAGCAACCGATTGTAAAAGCGCAAATGCATACTTATTTTATGTGCATTTGTGCTGCTATGAAAAAAACAGCATTTTAACCTGTATACCACAAATGAAGTAGACTTAGTGTCATGCCCATGTGGGCGGGGTCGAACACCAGCAGGTGCTCGGCAGCTGATCACTTCGTTACTTAAGATTGGCTGTCATGCATTAAGTATTTTTGCCATTTTCTGAATGAGCCTTACCGAGCAATCTCCTTGTCTCCTGTTCTCCCGGTTTGTCCTGCCTTCCTGCCTTCGCCATCCCGCCCCATTGCCTTGCCGACCCTGCTCTTTCCTGCCTCTCGTCTCCTCGTCACGTCCTTCAGTTTTGGACTGATCTTCCCACGACTCGACCTCTGCCTGTGACCCAACTGCCCGATTGGATTGCCCCTCTGGACTTTTTTGTGCCTGATCTATATAATAAAACCACTTGCTCCCGCATATTGGGGTCTGTCTGCCCCATTCTTGCTGAGCGTCACAGAATACTTCCCCCGAGGAGAGCCAACACCTGCAGCAACAAGTGGATCAGTTAACCACACTGGTGTCACAGCTCCTGGAATGTCAAGCGGCTTGAACACCTTTACCAGATTCTTCACAGCGAGCTACCGCATCGGTTCCGGTTGCTTTACCCGAAAAATATGATGGCAACCCTGACCACTGTAAGGCGTTCCTAATGCAGTGCGGTTTAAACATTGCGGAACACCCGGAGCGCTTCATCGAGGAGACTGCACGAGTGTGATTTGTTATCTCGCTGCTCACCGGGAGGGCTTGCGACTGGGCCACGGCATTGTAGTCGGACAACAGTCCTCTTCTGGAGTCTGCCCAGGATTTCCAAGCAGCCTTTAAGGAAATATTTGATCATCCTGTTGTGGGACGCAGCTTAGTGGAACGGCTGGTTGATCTACGTTAGGGATCTCGTACTGTCGCCGAGTTTTCCCTAGAGTTCCGCTCCATCGCTGCTGGGTTACGCTGGCCAGAGGACTGTCTGCGGATTATTTACCAGCGTGCGCTAAACCCAGAATTCCAACATGAACCTATGCTATGGGTATCCACATTATCCTTCGAGGATTTTATAGGGCTGTCAATCACACTGGACAACAGTTACAAGGAGCGTCGTCGGCGGTGAACTCGTGCAACCGTCCTGCCCATCACTGCTGTGGGGGACACTACAGAACCCATGCAGTTGGGACATTCACCTCAAACCGCCACAGAGAGAGGAAGGCGCAGCGAACACGGACTGTGTTCGGTATTCTACTGAAAACAATACAGCCATCTGGCCATTGTTGTACAATCTTATAGGCCTCACTGCACTGTACACACCCTAACTGTACATGTGACTCAATCTAACAGCACTGTACACAGCCAAACTATATATGGCACTCAGCCTAACTGACCTGCACACAGCCAATCTCTGTGTGTGACTCAGTCGAACTTAGCGAGTTTGTTGTGGAAAGTGTGAGTCTTTCCAGATAAGGACCACAAGTCCCATTTTCCAGTCAGTTGGGATGACACCTGACTCCCAAATGAAGCAAATACAGCCCACAATGCCATTAGGACAGCCTTACCACCAGCGCTGAGAAGTTCACCCTGGGTACCACAGATCCCTGTGGCCTTCCCTACCTCCAGCTGATTCACCACCTGCGCAATCTCAGCGAGATTGGGTGATTCGCAGTTGATTGGTGGATCAGCCTCAAGAACCCAGAGATGTCTAACATCTTACCTCGTGTGGAATCCCCGTGTGATCATGTGATCATCCCCGTATGATCATGATGTTTCTGGTTGTTGTCATTAGTCCTCTGTATTTCATCTGTGTTTCAGTTTATTTCCCCAGCCCAGTCATTGCATTGTCCGTCTGCGTACATTTCGCCTGCCTTACCTGTAATTAAACCCCGATACCCTGACATCTGCGTCTTCTGTGAGACTGAAGCGTTATCCTTTGTTTCTACTGAGAGACGTGTCGCGTGACTCATTTCCCCACATGTACAAGACATCTTAGGTCTGCGTTCACTGTTTGACTTCTAAGATTCAGCTAGAGTTCTAGGTATTTTTTTTTCCGAACTAGTTGGTTCGACTTTTAAGAAATTCAAGTTCTAATGAGTCCGAGAACTGGGGTACCACGGAATTTATGTTGTTATAAATACTCATTCCTTAACTTTAAATACATTTTAATGAATTCCAGGGCTAACTATAATCTAGCTCTTTAGAACCTTGTTACTCTTCCCTGTCATGACTAATATCTTAATCTATTCGAACAGAATTAGCATCAGAGTCTGTTTTCTCAGGTATGTTAAAACAGCTCTGAACAACAGGATATGAACAAGCCAAGCCTGTTAATCTGATTCAGCGCATAGTGGCAGATGGGTGCCATTAACACGGCGTAGGCTGCCCTCCATGCTATTTCAGTAGTTGGTGTATTCATAAAAACCACAGCCATTCAGGCCCTGATACTCGAAGCTTCAAATCACCTGAAACACTATTTATGGCCAATCCAAAAGTCAAAGTCATTCTCAAGCACTTGAGCACAAATTTAAATTTATTATATTTTTTAAGCATGCATGGCATGTTAGCTTTTGAATTTGTCACAATACATGCAGGAGGGAACTCAATAATCCCAATTATTCTGTGCAATAATGATAAATTGTAATAAGGTTTAATACCAATGTATTTGGAAAACCAAATAACCTTATGTTATGTTTGTAAATAACAGCTCAGTAACTATGCAGTCTGTTTTATTACCTCTTATCCTCTCCTGATAGAGAAAGACAAAACTGTTACAGCCACCAGCTGATATTTGAAGCTAGTATTTTATTTTTTTCTGCCTTTCATTTAGTTATTTACATAGCTTGCTTATTTCCCTGTTGGCACCGGGGGGGCAGCTCAGCGGGTTACCCTGTCACCACTACCTCCTGGGTGTCTGCCCCAATCCAACCTTCTCTCTGTGGCTCTGCATCTTACATAAACCATGCCGACTTCCTCTGCATGCTTCAGCTCCCTCCTGCACTCTAAAGGCTGTCAGGATAATTGGCATCGCTAAATCGCTCACAGTGCATGTGGTGGACTGGCCTGGTGAAGGTGTAGCCCAGCTTCATGCTGTGTGCTGTGTGACCGGGATACGGCTTCTCACTTGGGTAGTTCAGCAGGTGTAAATGTAGGTTTTAAAGCTGACCTGCCTCTGTGTCTGTGGAGTTTGCACGTCCCCCTAGTGTCCATGAATTTTAACTGGATATCCCAAACTTCCAAATTGATGGTTTCAACTAAATGGGGTCTAAAATTGCCCTAAGTGTAAGATATAATGAGTGCTTTGTGTTTTTTGAGATATGCTCTCAGCACTCCATGTCTTATACTGGAAAATTGGTTACTGCATGCATCATTCCCTTTTGGAACACCTAATATTGTTTTTCTAAACAATGTCAAAGTTCAGGACAATATTCATAAAAAGTTAACAACACACTGTAGTTTGCAATAACAGTCATAATAATGAAGTTACAAAACAATTTATTATTATTATTATTATTATAGTAGTAGTAGTAGTAGTATCCTAGTGTACACTTGTGTATTTTTTTCAATGATCATCCTATTCTGCATTGTCACTGTTTAAGTGCTTGAAATGTCTTTAAAATAGCTTTCAGTTGGACATTCCAGATTACGCTAATTGTCCTTTTGTATTCAGTGACCCTAGTATTCAGAGAACTAGAGATCTATATTTTACTTTTGTAATACAGGCCAAAAAATGACTACATGAATTACTGGGTATAACAAAAGATTCTCTCCTGGGAACTTTTTAATTAATTAAGTTCTATTTAATTCTCTTTTCATGGACCATGATTCCCAGCAGAGCTCCACCAAAGTACTTCATAAAGATTTAATAAGGAAATCATTATAAAACAGTTACAATTTTTATCTAACTGCAGTTATACTTTTATATGTGTGGTCAATCAGTGTTGCCCAATACATGAATTATTCACAGTAAGATTCTGTTTTCTTTCTGACATTTTAAATTTACATATAATTTTAAGGGATTTAAGTACCAAAACAAAAAATTCAAAAATCATGATTTAGTTCACGTTTCAAATTATCTTTGCATACTTGTGTAAAAAAAAGTAACTTTAACCAACACAGATAATGTACTGAACGGTGGCTGCAGACAAATCAATGTATGAGGCTTTACAGTAACATCATTATCTTCCTTATGGGAAGCTGTATCCTGCCAATCTTATTAAATTCTTTAGATTTCAGAGTTGTTACCTATAAGTAAGTAAATCTGCACACATGCATGTAAAAGGTGCATCTTATTTCATTCTCAGTATAAAAAGTACAATAACACCATATATCACTGGCTGTATGACACAAAAAGTGATTAACAAGTGTTATGACTTCATAATTTTCTGACACATGCATATATAATGTTTTATATAGGTTTCATGACTAATTGTCCATGCTGTCATGTAGCCTTATTTGACATGACATGTGTCATAAAGGGATGTATTTGTTTCATTCGTTATGAATGTTAGATGTATTCATGCAAAACACTTCTGAGAAAATATCTGTCTATCTGCTGTCAGTTTTACACCGATTACCTGAAGAGGGGAAGAAGAGGAACTTTTCCTTGGCCACATTGCAGATACTCCACATTTGGGTCCAGAATGTACAAATGCAGACCAAGGTTTTGTTTCAGCCAACCAGTTCTCTGTACTCTGTGACTGTCACGGCAAGGGGTCAACAGAGCACCAGGGATCCAGGTAAGCAGGGAAGGTAGGAGTTTATTCGGCATAACCAGACAAGTGAACAGGCGGGTAATCGGGGTTGAGACTTGGGCGCAGGGCTGGAGCTGGTCGGGCACGGGAGTGCAGAGGGGTTGTCCCCTCTCGGGGCAGACGGGTGAACAGACGTTGATATCGGGGGGCTGAAGTCGTAGTCGAGGGGTATGAGCGTTGGTCTTAACCGTGGGAATCCGTCCTACAGGTAAGCGCACGGACTAGGAACAGGAGGGCGGGGAGATGTGGGAGGCAGGGAACGCCGGGAAGGAGGGTTCAGGTAAGGCGCGGGGTCTGGGAAAGGAAGGAACAAAGGTTAGATCACATCAGAGGCAAGACAGACAGGATCGGGAAACTGGGGAACACGCTAGACGCAGAAATTGCTTGGTATGGCACTGTAACATTGGCCCAATACTTCGGTGTGAGGTCGCGACGGTGCTTATAATCCCGTTGCTGATTAGGGCGAATGCGTAGCAGCTGGGAGGGTTCTGCCCCTAGTGGACGTGACAGTGACTGTGACTCTTTATGCTCAACTAGTTCGTTGAAATAAAACCTTGGTCTGGATTTATACTTTCTGGACCCGAACTTCCACCTCTGCTTCAGTCAAGATGAATTCTTTTATTCATGTGTTGAGAAGAAAATTTTTAGGTTGACTACACAGCCTATTTCAGGACTGCACAACAAGAATTCTGTATGATTCACTTTAAAATGTTACAGTATATACTTACTGCTGCTAAATTAAGTAAGTTTTACTTAAACCTAAAATGTAAATTTACATTTAATGTTCATTGTTGTTTTGAAGGCTTGTATGTATAACCAAAGTAATATTTAGTAATATTTTGGTTTTCAAAATACCATTTGATATTTGACTATAAGGCAAAACACACAAATGAATGGAAACAGATGCGTTAAAGCATTCTGCTATCCATACAGTTTAAACTTCCCTCTGAGTTTACTCACTTTACTTAACCTCAATTCAAACATGTTTAATATTCAGTAACAAACAGACCCAGAATGATACAAATGAAACACAGTAATCAACAAAAATTTGAGGAGCAATGCTCAATAATAATAATAATAATGATATTTTAAAATATATTATCTCATACTCAGTGAAAGACAGTATTCTAGTACACGCAACGAAAGGTTTTCTTAGTTCAGACTAACATACTGATGGGAAATTCAAGTTTTGAGAGGTTTATGCTGTGATCCTGCAGAACTACATTCCTTTCCTTTATCCAGAAACCTCTTAAAATGAAGAATTACCAGATATTTTCAGGCCCCATGATCAGGTTGCAAGCTTTTGCAGTGTCACCACATTTGGCCAATTCCTCATTGGCCTGAATAATGATTACAACCTACAGATTCTTTGTTTAAATGAATAATTGGGTCTGAGGCTGTGGATTTGATGAACTTAAGTGTCACCCTTCAAATCCATTCAGTATAGCATTATCCATCTCACTCACACACACACACACACACACACACAGAGATTAATTACATTTGCCATTCCATTATTTATTGAATGATTTTACTTTTTGTTCTTCCCTGTTCTCTGTATCTGCGTTTTGATGTGTGCTAATGTAGGCCATAGCTGTCATGACACTGCATGGAGTTCCTGTTTTTGCAGAAATTCTGTTCCAGATGCAAAACAAGTGGTGTGAAGAGAATTTGAACACAAGTTAAAACAATGTAAAAATGTAATCCAGACTGCCGAGTATAAATAATTAATTCTGCATCTCCTTATTTTTATGGGTAATTAGGCAAAGTATATATATACAAACACACACACACAACATATTTATATATTTCTTTCTCCAAATAATGTATAAAGAAGAAACAACTACTGGACCAATTTGGAAAAAATTTGCAAAGCAGGGAGGCGAGTGACTAAAAATCAATGTATACTTTATCATAGCATATTCATAAAATCATCTTTTCTCACACAGTTTTAGCAGCACTGACCTGTACAGTGTCCCTTGGAATTGTGCAAAAAGGTTCCTGGAAAAAGCTTAGACAGCAGACGCCTGACTAGATAAGATGGTGGCTATCGGCTCTGTTTTTGCTCTCAGCTGCCCTCAGTTATGATTTTGGATGTGATCCAGTGTACATTTTTAGATTTTCATCTATATAATGATTTTGTGAAGTGGTAATTGGATTCATCAAACAGATTAAGTAGAGTAAATAAATAGATTAACCCTGTTCACAAGGATAAGCTTCTAAACATCTTTGTTCTCTTTGCAGTCTATAAGTGCTTTGGTGCAATTTGTCTCAAATTTGAACTAGTCCAGATCTCAATGCACATAATGTACCTGCAAAGTTTGGAAAAGATTAGCCTAATAATATTTTAGCTGACACGCTAACAGGATCAAACAAATGTTGGAACTACCTTTTTTTGCTATCTCTATGCAGTTCTGCTTGGATTTTGGGGTAAACTGTTTCAAATTTTGACTGGTAATTTATCATCCCTGCGTTTGCAAAGTCTGAAAAAATCCATGCAATACTTTTAGAGTTGTTGTGTTCACAAGTGTCTCCTGCAATTTCCTTCCATTGCTGGTCAGAAGCTGTACATAAGTCTGGGTGGCCGTTAAAGAGGTAGATGCGGAGAGACTGTAAATCGTAGATAAGTATACATTTGAAAATACTGAATACAGTTGTTGTATGGGGCTGATATAACATTGAACAGAGACAAGATTAGTCAATTTAATCAATGGGAGGAGCTGAATAATCTTACGACCCTAGGGACAAAAGATTTCCTCAGTCTGTCAGTAGAGCACGACTGAGACAACTGTCTGCCACTGAACATACTTCTCTGCCTGGTAATTGTACTGTGCAGTGGGTGGTTGGAATTGTCCATGCTGAGCAGCAGTTTAGTCACAGTCCATTTTTCAGCCACTGAAACACAGGGATCCAGCCCCATGCTAACCACATGACCAGCTCTCCATATCAGCTGGTCCAGCCAAATAGCATCCCTCTTCTTAATGCTGCTTCTCTGGCAGACCACAGCATAGAAGAGAACCCTGGTAACACCAGACTGGTAGAAGATTAACAAGAGCTTCCAACAGATGTTGAAGGACCCCAGCCTTCTCAGGAAGAGCCCATTCTGCCTTTTCCTGTATAGTGAAAGGGTGTTGGCTGAATGATCCAGTTTTTCATCCAACTGCAGCCCTAAGTGTTCAGGCAGAAATGAGGGTGACGGTCTGCTACTGGCTCGGAGACAAACACCAGGAAAAGCTCAAAAGATCAGGACCATGAGGGATCAAAACTAAGACGGGAAAAACACAAATTAACAAACCAAAGAAACAGCACAGCATGCACAACATCTAATACAATCACTCATTGGCGAACAAAGCAGGGCAGGCAGCCAAATGCACAGAAAACCGGGGCAAACAAGGAACAGGTGTAAGACAATCAATTAACCAATCGACAAACACTGGAACAAGGAAACAGACAACAGGTGGAACTCATAACGAATGGGCACAGAAACTAAGAAGCTTTACAAATACCAAAAACTAGGAAACATTAACTAGGAATCACAGGATTTTCATGGGCAAGCCAATTTCCCAGAGCTTAGGAAAATCCATTTGATACGACAGGATATACAGACATCTGTTACTGATCCATAAGCCTGAACATAACCTGCCACAAGCCAGGTCATCTGTGTAACATTGCTTGCCATATGTCCTGCTAATAGATTTGTGATACTGGAAACCCAGAGTTACCTCATACTAAGCTCAAAGTTATCCATCTAAGCAAGAACAGGTACAACCATTGTTGAAATGAAGAGTCCTAGCATCATAAGATGTAAGAATCGTGTATAATAAGGGTGCTGTCACATTTGCATCTAATCAAGTCCGCACTCAGTCTAGTCACATTGTACCGGTATAGATTATTACCTCACCAACACGTCATGAACAGGTTTAGCTGACTGAGTGCATAAGGTCATAGCTCTCAATAAGCTCTTTGTGAAGTACTGAATTGTGAAGTTTTCACCATAATGAGCATTTCATAACATGGCTATTCTCCCAGTTCCCCAGTCATGTAAATGACAAATGAGTTTGCTTTAAACATCTACATCTTTGCTTTAAACATCTACACATACAATATGATTTTAAAAAATAATTTGTGGCATCAGCCCATACATTTATTTTTTCATCACGGAAAGTGGTCCAGTACTGAAAAATCACCTTGTGAATAAACATTTTTACTGTCCCTGACCTGGCTTAATGCAATCAGACTTTATTTAAATGGGATATTACATTCACTGACGCTGATCATTAAATGATGTTACATTACTTTAAGCAATTCATCAGAACTTGAAATAAACCTTCAAGTGTAATGAAACAAACAAACATGAGTGAATAAATTAGCTGTGATGTGTCACTCTCTTCAGCACATGTAAGTGACCTTTTCTTTTTTCAGATGACTTATTTCTGTGTAGGTAGTAAATTCAAGCCTCAGCACAGAGTTTGGAAGGCAGACCATAGGATGCAGAATATAGGATGCAGATCATGGAAAACAGTCCAATGAATTAGCTAATATTTCATCAAAGAGAGAAAACAACATTCAGAGGAAAGCACTGCTTCCTATGAACCGAGAACAGTAAAAACATTTTTTCATTTCATCTGATCAAGCTAGCTGCTTTAGATTAAATGTATGTGTTTTTAGTATTCTAAATAAAACATTCACAACCTAGTTCTCCATTTTTGTTCCCGCTGTTCATCAAAGGTTGATGTGTTGAACTAAAATATACTTTTCTTTGGAACCAAAAACAGCTGACTCAACCCAATGCATCACACGGACTTTTTCAAGATTTTTTCAACAGGAACCTTTTTTATACTCCAGAATGCTGCAAAAATAAATCAAACTAGTAAGGGGTGCTGTATTCCACAGACTGCTCCGCCCATCTAATCCTTACTCCTCACACACTCACCAACCAATAATATTTTTGGAAGTACTGATGGATTACCTGGAAATGTGAAAGCCAACAGACATGTTATTACCCAATTGCAGGTACAGGTAACCACCTAATTGATGGGGAAAAATTCTGCAAATTGCCATGTAAGTGGAATCTGCAGTAAATTAATAGGTGTATTTTCAGACGTGCAAGTCAGAACCAGGACTCAGAGCATTCCGAGAACATCCTTTCTTGTTTACAAGCTGTTCAGTAAATTATAAGATAGGAATAAGATATCTTTGAAATGCATTTCAAAATTTGATTTACAAAATTATGAATACACACACAAAGGATCCATTACTTTGACAGGATGTAACCCCATCACTGCACTGAAAAACAGCTAATAAAACTCAAAGGCTCACAGGAAACAATAGCACTACTATTCTAACAAACAAGAACATCATCAAAGGGAACAATTATCTAAGATCTTATAAATAAATCAATTTCAATACCTGAGGAATCTGTAGGCATGAGGTGTGGGATCAATTCCCATGGAGATGTAAAGATGACCCAATCGCAGCCCTTTAATGGTGTCCGTGCCATCTGTATAGTGCCACTTGTCAGTAACTTTGGTGTCTTGGCACCCAAATGTTCAATAGTACAGTGGATTGTGATTAACTGAACTTTCTATGTACAAGAAATACAGCTTAAAGCTTATTTATGTGCATACACAATTTGAACCAGTGTTGTTAAATCATAATACACCACTTTGGTTTTGCAACCGTGTACAGTAATAATAGTGAGATAATTTTTCTCTTCACTGACAGGGACACGTTTGCTTTACCTGACAGTTCCTATTTATTCAGTAACCCCTTCCACTTCAGTAAGCTCGTGAAATGCAGCACATTTAAAATCTGTTTTTCTTAAATGTCTTCACAACAAAAAGCTGCCATTGAAACAGAATATGAAACTTGCATATCATTACCAGAAAAACTATTATAATAGATATGACTGCCTTGGGCTAAAGAATAGAAAAAATAGAACAGAGTGACTGAATAAAAATACCAGATTCAATAAATTATAATATTGTACTAGTACTATTTACTCCATGGAATGTTCACTAATGTGTTTCTTATTTATTTGTTTGTCTGTCTGTCTGTTTGTTTTGTTTGTTTATTCTACCTAATTAAGTAAATATTGTCTTCTGATCATTGGCCAAAATGTGTGAGATACCTGAACTTTAAATTCCCCTGAAGATCTTGCATATCGGGAAGAATCAATGAACGGTGTCACTAGTTAACACGCCAGGAACTATGACTGGCAGAAGTGGGGATCTGCAGCAATGACAGGAATGCCTGAAACTTCACTTCCTCTGTTTGCTCAGTCACTGTTTGTACTAAGACACTTATTTTTATGATTTTGTGCAAAGAGATTTCAAGGCAAACACTGGCTGCCGTGTGACTCTGTTGCACCAGTAATGGGAAAAATGTATTTTTTGTTCAAGGCTATCAACCTTTGTTCTCTCAGAAGTTTTTAATGCTCTGGGCTATGCTGTAATGAAAGCAAAATAAAAATGTGATTAAGAAAGCAAGAACGCATGGTTCAAACTGCTGCACTGTGAGATGTTCATGGGCCTTGGATGATTATTAGGCTTCACTCTTTTGTAGTTTTTGTTTGTGGCATCATGGCTCAGTGGGTAGTGGATGCTTGCAGGGCAACCACATGACCCGGGTATAATGAGGGAGGGGGGACAAGGCAGGTTAAACAAGCAAATGCTCTTTTATCGGATATCCTGACAAGGACGGCAACAGTTGCACATGCAGACCCCTACTCACACACTGACACAGATCTGGGAAACGCAGGGGAAGTGATGCATCAGATGACGTGGCATCTAGGGCCAACACCAGACACACAAGGGGAGAGTCAACTACTGTATAAGACATGAATAACGGGAAGGTTTCTATAGACACCAACTATAGTGTATTTTTAAACCTAAAACTAACATATATCTTCATTACATGGACAGGACTGGGGCGAATATTCACATGACAACATACCAACTGTCCAGCACGTGTTAAGTGTTAGTTAAACCAACTACAGATTAATTTCTTGACTACCAGTCCTATAACTAAAGAAAAAAGCAAAAACAAATCTCCGTGTCAGCACCACACACCTGTGTTTAATGAAAAATGATTCTAAACAGGCGCAGTCAGTTTTGACAAACAAAAGCAATTGTATTTACACTAGCTGGCAACGTTATTAGGAATGTCTGTTTCAAAAACTGCAGTTACAGTAACCCCGATAAACACTCTTTACAACAGTGATGAGCAGTAAAGCTTCTCTAAATGCAAAGCACATTAAAACGTCAGATGAATGAACTACAGCAGCAGACGACCACATCGGCTTCCACTTCTCTCAGCTACAAACAGGAAACTGAGGCAATGTTGGGCACAGGCTCATCAATACTGGACAGCAAAAAATTGGAAAAACAATTAATCTGGTCAGATGAATTATGATTTTTGACACGACATGCAGATTGCAGGATTGAAATTTGCTATAAACCACATGAATCCATGGTCCCAGCCTGCCAGCTGTTCATTCTGGGTGTGGTGGTGGTGTAGTGAGGTGAACAGCAGCTGAGCAATGTTTAAATGCCACAGACTATCTGAGCATTCCTTCTTGCCATAAGCACCCAGTTATGGCCGCAGTTTCTCAGTGTCCTAATGGGTACTTCCAGGATAATGCATTTCTCAAGCTACTTCAATGAAAATGACAATGGGGACGGTGTTCTTCAGTGGCTGTCCCAGTCACCTGATCTCAGTTCAACAGAGCACCTATGGGATGTGGTGGAATGAGAGATTTGTAGGATGGATGTGTAGAACACAAATCTACAGCAATAATGCAATCGCATCAACATGGACCAGAATCCGTACAACATGTTTTCAGAATCTTGTTGAGTACATTTTCACAAGGAATTCAAGCTGAGTCAGTCCTCAGTTCTGAGAGCAAACGTCATGCTACTGTACCTGCTGTTAGAACGCGGCTCCTGATGAAGTGATCAGTGAACATAATATCCTCTGCCCATGGGAAGACTTACTGACAGAGACAACTACTGTTAATATATCATGAATGAACACTTGAGTATTTTGAGTATAATACAAGTAAATTACTGATACAATCTCTGTAATTTATTTTAATAGATATTAATGATATACTTTAGTAATGGGGAACACTGGGTAAGTGGTTAACACTGCATCAACTCTTGTCTGAGAAAAATGAATATTAAGTCTTTTGCTTGTTCTGTCTCAAATCACTTTCCAAAACGAATCAGAGCACATGTCAGGAAGCTTATGGACATTGTACTTTAATAGTAACATTACTGCCCCAAATGTAAATTGTTTGCAAAATGAATACTATGCAAACATTTATCCCAAGAGGATGAATAACATTTGCTTCAGACAGGACAGTGGACAAAACCATGTGTCTCATAGAACGGAACATTAGCGCAGATATTGGGGAAGAAGGAAAAAAAATCTACAAACGTACCTGTGTCACCACAAGCTTGACTTTCTTTGACTCTGCTTAACCTAGGTAAATTCATGACCCACCATCTAGGACAGGGTGCAAACCCGTCACAGGGCAGCCTCTCTCGGTAATGACGTGGCATCGATTATAAAGAATCATCTGTCTGTGTGCTTTTGTTCTGTGTTTTTCAGGTATTTCTCTTAGGTTTGTTCCTAAATGTCCCTAAAGGTGTGACTGTGTGTGCGAGTATATTATTATTATTATTATTATTATTATTATTGTTGTTGTTGTTGTTGTAATTATTATTATCGATGATGATAATAATCATAATACTACTACTAATAATAATAATTTATATTTACACAGGAAATTTACAGTACATGACTGATCAAGAAACAGAACTGCAAGCATAATATAATGTACTACCCAGAACAATTTAAATGTATTAAATGTATGATAATCCCACTTTTAATGTCTTTGCAAAGTCTTTTGTTTAGTCTTTTTTTATGTATTAAGGTACTAATTTAACCACAGAATACCCTACAAAATTCAGAACATTTTCACATTTAGAACTACCATGAAATTGGAATTCTTGATATGTTTTGTTTATATATATTGTTGGTTTCTTATTTGATTTATTTTCATGAATATTACTTTAATTTAGTAAATTTGACTAATTTACATTTACGTGAAATTGTATGTTGTGTATAGATGTTTTAAGTGGTGCAATGTTTCTGCCGGGACACGATGGAGGTTTTTATTTTATATCGTTTTAAAGAGTTTAAAGGTAATTTTATGTTTCCTGTCTTGAAGTTTATATTCCCTTAAGTGGACTCATTCCCTGACTCATTCTCTCTTGGTTGTTTGCAGTCAACGCGGCATGTTTGTTTATGTTAATGTTTTGTTGGGTGTATATTTTGCTTTCTTTTTTATGCTACCGTGTGTTTCACTTGAACGGGTACATCATCATGTATTTGAACAGTTCAATGGAGGATTGATGACAATAAGGAAAATAAATCCATCAGTAAATGAAGAACCATGTTGTCATATATTTCCAGGAGGGAAAAAAGTAAGGGAGTGACAGTCGAACTCAGAGCGGTGTGAGCTTTCCTGCACCTGCCCGACAGCTTGTCAAGATGGGAAATTCAGATAAGCCACTTTTTAGCATTAAGGACACTCAAATCCAACAGGTTTTTCATGAATATGCACTGAACCCAGACACTAAAGTTTGTGTCCTCCAAGGTTACACAAGGACTGAAAGACAATGTGAAGTCTAATAACAGTAATAGCGTTTCAAATATATGAAGTGGGATTTATATAACCATATTGTTGCTCACATTTAAGTAAGCTGTTATTTTTGTTGATCCTATTTTTTTGTTCATGCTTCAATGTCAAGTTCACTGCAAGTGTAGCTATAAGTACCTTGTTAAGTGTAATTGTGATATTTTTAACATTTATGGTGTTTTTGAAGCACAGCGACCTAATTCAGTTAATTTCACTTGATTTGTGAAAATGTTTGTTGTTTGTTATAATGTGTATGTTGATCGCAGAATTTAGAAATAATTAAAAATATCACAAACAAGTACAAAAAGTCAGGGTGTAGCAACTGTCCTAGAGTAAGCAGCAGAGTTAGAGCAGACAGATCAGTGCATTGTACTACTTTTGCATTGTACTGCATTGTACAACTGTTTAAATAGCCTTATAGAGGTGAAAAGAGGCCTAACTTTAACAGATAAGGAGAGGGAATTTTGCAAAGAAAAAATGAAAGCGTTACTGCTTCACTTTGACAGCATTTATGAAAACAATGCTAAGTGGCTAAAAAATCTGTAATAAAGCAGGATCCTAGTAACGTCTTACAAGACCACATCAGTAGTATTCAAAGGGAATTATCTGAGCTGAACACTGCTTATGATGTACAGCGAAGGATTGATAGCCCAGTCACCACGATTGTAATACAGAATGGTTAGTCAAATTCAAGGAAGTGAGAAGGAGCTGTTTTGGCTTGATGCTAGCTCTGTATTCACATCCTCTGGCTCTGTATTCACATCCTCAATTTCCAGTGTTTCACCTCAGTTGAAAGTCAAGAAGATGCTGCCTAGTATGCCACCACACAGGCTGTACTGAAGACCATGGCTAAACAAGAGCACCACCAAGATCAACTGCAAAGACTCACAATTCAGGAAAAGCTAATAGTTGCAGACCAAGAAGCAGCTGCCTTAGCTCATAGTCTTCAAGGAGAAAAGGAAGAATCTGAGTGTAGGTGTCACGTCGGGTGCGGGTGCTGATGGCGAGAGGCAGGCAGAACCACCAGCAGGCAGGAATTCGGGGTGAAAACGGGGTTTATTGCGGACACAGCACATGACACTACGCGTAACACTACAATGACTACTCTGGGGAGACTGACTCAGATGCGGACTAAATACACACGACAGGCAAGAACTTATAAACAACAGGTGAGCACAATCAGGCACGAATAGACAACAGGTGGTTTTCATCAGGATCGGACATGAGGTAACGAGGGGGGCGTGGCACACAGGAGGCTCATACGGGCGGAACATGACAGTAGGATAGAAAGAGGAATACAAGAGCAGCAATAAGAGAATGCTGCAAGAAGAAGTTGTGTAGAAAACTTGTAAAGAGAGCTTGAGCATTTGAAGGAGCTGAAAAGACTGAATCCAAGAAAGCAAGGCTTTGAGTCTATGACAAAAATTAGGTCTATCCAGCCCAAGGATACTGCCCAACTATCTACAGTTGTGAAGGCAATTAATCAGGGGAACCCTGGGGATCAGCACCCACACCCACTAATAAATGTGCTGCAAGATGACAAGGAAGAGCTTGTGAAAGTTTTTGCTGTAGCTATATTAGAAAATAGGCTACACATCCCAGACGGTGTACCCCCTTCAAAAGCCTGGGACGATAGGTGTTGTTTTCGATTACTCAGCTAGGTTCCATGACAAATCATTAAATAAATATCTTCTTATTGGGCCAGATCTCATAAACACCTTAGGCGGGGTTCTTTGTAGGTTTCGCAAAGGTCTGATTACTGCTATATGTGATGTGGAATGAATGTTCCATCAGTTCTATGCTTGAACACCAAGACTACTTTAGGTCTTCTTATGGTGGGAGAACAATTATCTGGGGTCTCCACCATCTATTTTTTTAATTAAAGTCCATTTATTTGAGCCAGCTTCCTCAGCTGGCTGTGCCAGTTTTGGTCTTAAACATCAAGATCAGTTTACCCAAAACACAGTTAAATTCATCCAAGTGAATTTTTAAGTTGATGTCTGACACTGAGGCAGTCTAGCTCATCACAGAAGTGAAAGAGCTCTGCAGCACAGGCATGCTTACAGTACAGAAGTTCATTTTTTACAGTAAGATGGAATTGAAATCAATATCAGTGGAAGAGTATGCTGAAAGTGTTAAAGACTTGGAAATGACTTCAGAAGAGCTGCTCAAGATTACTCTGTGCCTAATAGTGTGTATCTTCTGATGATTTCCAGTCCAGAGTTACTGGAGTGATATCTATAGTAGCTTCCATATATGACCTGTTGGGGTTCATGGCAACTCTATGGAAAGAGAATCTCACAACTGCTGTGTTGAGACAAGGTCAACTGGGACGAGCCACTCCCAGAAGAGCTCAGAACCCAGAGAGCATCACGGCTGTAAGATCTTCGAAACTTTTGTACAGTCTAATGTTAGGACCAGATGATGCTATACATGAGCAAACTTCAAGGATGTCAAGCAGTAGGAGCTTCTCAGATGTCAGTGTCACAGGTTATAAGGAGTACAGTTATCTCAGGGTAATCAACACCAATAGAGATGTCCATTGCTCAATGTTCATGGGGAAAGTGTGTTACACTCTCCAAGATAACCACAGTACCATGGCTTGAGTTATCTGCAGCAGTGATAGCAGCAATGATAAATGTTATGTTCAGAAATAAGCTTGAAATAGATGATCCTCAAGAATATTTTTGGACTGATTCAAAGGTTTCCCTTGGATATATAAGTAATGATGCTAGATAATTTCATGTGTTTGTGACATGCAGAATCCAAAGAGTGCAGCCCACTGCAATGGAACATGCAATGGTACATTCCAAAGATGATCCTGTAAATCATGCTTGGAGAGGCCTAACAGCAACTCAGCTTCGTGCTTCAATTTGGCCCAGACTTTCTACAGAAAAGAGAGTTACCCATAGGAATCAATGATCCAGAACTTCAAAATGCTCAGATGCTCAACACCGTGGTAAAGGAAGATAGGACATTGTTGGACCACTTAGTGTTCTGACTAGAAAAGGGCAGTCAAGACCATTGCTTGTCTTAAACACGATGCTAAGGAAATTCAGGGTATCAAACCCAAATAAGTGAAGCTACAAGTGTTGAGGAAAGATGGGAAGCAGAACATTTTAGAATCAGATCGGTCGAAAGGGAAGCATTCAGCCGTAAAATCAAAAGTATAAAGCAAATCAAGGAAGTAAAACCCAAAGACAATGCAAACAAGTTACACAGACAAAGTCTAGTTGTAGATCAGTATAATATTCTTAGGATTGAAGGACATATGACAAGATCTAGCCTTCACTCACATAACAGGCATCCTCCTATTGTGCCATGAGAACGTGCATAATCAAGGAAGAGGAAGGACTGTGAATGAAATGTTTTGTGATCGAATGGAATATGGGTCATTGGCACAATTGCTTTTCACATTTACAAGTGCACAACATGCGGGAAGTGTAGAAAGAAAACACAGGATTCAAGGATGGCAGATTGATTAATGACAATAAGAAGAATTTATCCATCAGTTAACGAAGAACTACAGTGTCAGATATTTCCTGGAGGGAGTGACAACTAATGTTAATTGACTGATGCAGTAAAAACAAACAGTTGTTTTAAATGAGCACGTTTAACAGGGGATATTGTGACGTAATCCTTCCCAGAGATTGTCCGGTGATGCCAAGGATGTGCTTATGACTTACAGTGACCTGCTGCTGTATAACTGATTATGTAGTTAGCAGGCTGATGTGCATCTGCTCTCTCTTTAGAAAGGGCAAATTCCCTGCAGTTACATTGCATTGAAATGAGGTACCGCATTATTCATATGTCTGAAATATGTCTCAAAGCATGTTGGATGGAGAAATGTAAAACAGTTACCGCCGATACTGCAGTCTAATTCTTTCTGAGACAGTCCCATGTCCTCAGCTTTGGACCTGCTGATTCTCATGCCCACCACTTCACACTTGGCATCAGTCTGTTCATCAGCATGCTGGAGGTCCTGCTTGGATGACGCCAAAAGAACAACATCACCTGCAAATAGCAGGGATGTCACCTTTCGCCCCTCATGTTGGATGCCCTTCCAGCTATGGTCACACCTTCATAACCTGTCTATGAAAATCACAGACAAGAGTGGAGACAAGATGACCCATTGCCAGAGGCAAATCCTAGTCTAAAAGACTTTATGGAAAGGATTTTGACATATCATTTGCTTAGCGTTCATACTGAAACTGAATAGTTGTTCCAGCACTCCATATTCCTTCAGCACTTCACAAAATTTGTCCCATGATACAAGGCCATGTATATTATTATGTCCAGAAGGCATGTATAGAATGTATTATCATATTCCAATAAACCTTTACTACACAACTATGCAAAGAAGATGAATTGCTTTACTGTTCCACAAGCAGGGTTGTAACTGCATTTTGCCACCTGGAGTTCAGGTTTGACTATCAAAAGGAAGTGTTCAATAACATGCATTTGATCTCTCTTAGGTATTATATCTAACAAGAATAGAGATCAGCACCTCTTTTAGCCAGTCTATAGTCTTTCCTTGACTTCCAAAAATCACAGATGAAGTCACATCACCCTAACATCACCCCAAGCCTACAAGTTGTAAGTATGGATTTCATCCACCCTTGCAGCCTAACCATTATGAGGACTGCTGATTACCATAGCAACGTGCAACATGCCATGATTCTGAAATACCAGAAGTTTGTAACATATCCACTATGGTAAAGAGTTCAATGTGTTCCTTCTACCACTTAACAATACCTCCAGAGTTAGTGAGCACTTCCCTATTTCTGCTGATCATGGCCTGAACAATGTTCAACTCCTGGTTCGAACTCCTGAGACGACAAATGGTTTGCTAAAACATTTTAGGGCCACCTAATAGTTTCTTCAGTATCTTCCCGTCTACAGCAGCTCCATTCAGACATTCCCAATAAACACTAACTCCTTGTATGGGTCTGTCTAACCTTCACTCCATGGAGCAATTCCAACCCCTCATCAACATGCAATCTCAGGTCAGGTAACACACCCACTAAAAGATACTCACTGACCTTCGACATTCTGGTACTTCATGTATGTCTAGAAAAATTACACTTAGGAGCAATGTTGTGGACACAGATATGGAAACTCCATAACCTGCATAGAAATACACAAAACCCATTAGGTTGGTTTTTCTAATCACCATTATACACCGCATGTACATTTAAGGAAAAACCTCATCCAGAACCTTCTTTCAGGGTGTGAGAGGCACCACCTCCAATTGAAAAGGCTCGGTTCCACAGCCGAATCTATATGATACCTTTTCATATCTTGCCCTATCTCAAGTTTCTTGCACACCTGAAAGTTAACGTTCCACATTCCCAAAGCCAGTGTCCGTCCCATGGGCCTAAGGGCCTGTTTGGGTCTTTCCTGGTATTGCATGTAATTTTAAAGGTACAACAACCAACCCTCCATCATTCACCCCTAGGCATGGTACATTTCCTGCTAGCTTGCATGGGGATCTTTATTGGAGTATAGTTTTTTTAGCCTCTTTCCAAGGACATGTTTGCCAAGAGAAGAGCTACTAGAAGCTCAAGTTCCGGATGACTTGGATCACTGAGGCTTACAGACCAATCCTCCATGCGAAGGATACAATCCTCAGAGCAGATCTGAAACCATCCTGTTTCTTTAATTTTGTCAACCAAACTGGAGAAACATTATACGTTAGCTGTTGCAAGTCTTACAAATGTGAGCGGCTCATGCACTTTAGATCTTTCCTGACAAACGATTCTCTTTGAAGCTGTCGCTAGCTATCACAGACAAGGAAATGAGTGTGATGTGCCGTGGGCTGTCAGCTGTCTTCCTGGTTCAGCACTGGACAGCTCCACTCTCAGCTGATGAGAGAGTGACAGCTTCATTCAAGTAGCATAAACTCTTCATCAGAAACATAGACAAGTACTTGCTTTTTCCAGTTTGTTTTTCTTAATAATATTTTCATTTATATTACTACTATTTTTTTGTATTAAAACTCAGGATAATGGAAATACATAAGGCAACTTCCACTTTTCCTATCCATTCATCAGGCTAATGCTCTATTAGGTTAATGCTTTGCAGACTTTAGAAACATTCTGATGTTATGCTCTAAAACCAATATTTCAGTCATACTAATTTTACTCAAATTATTTATTATTTTATTTGATTTTTCCAGTGTCCTCCCATTTTTTTCTTCTTCTTGTTTTTAGTTGTTCTTCACTAACATGGAATAGCTCAATTTAACATGACAATGTTGACCACTTTTGAAAACCACAAATAACATCCATGGAGGATTGTGTGTTAAGTGTGATTTCTGCTGAGACACTTCAGTCCCATTCTGTATGTGAAAATCAGCTTAAAACTGAAAAACACATTATGATACTGTCGGAGCTAATCATCTCGGCAAGGGTTCCTATGATACAATCAATCACTTTTAAATAAAACTCCAGCAAATTTTCAGAGAAAATGTGTGCTGGCCTAAATTTTATTAAAATACTATATTTATATATATGCAGATGTAATTTTTATTTAACAGTTAATAATATTGACGATAATGCTTAATGATGTGTCATGTTGTCCTCTATATTTTAATTTTGTTTGCTTGGGGGTATTTATAGACAACCATGGGCTGTTTGTGAAGGATGATATTATAGTGAGAAATGGAATGAAATAATGCAGGACGAATATCATTAAATAAGAAGAGCGTGATGTTAGTCAGTGCTCCGCTTGGCATTTATAGTCTGACACTCCATGAAAATAGCATGATGAGTTAAAATAAAAATAAAAAAAATATATAAAATATAATAAGAATAAAAATATCCACTGTACTGTGACAGTTACAAAATAATAAGACATTTGTGGCAAGAGTGAAAAAGGCAGATATAACAATATACTACTCAATATGAATGCATAAATGCTGAAAGCTGACTGACTGGTCTACTATGCCTTTGCCACGAACTATAAAGAACAACTGTTGCCGCACAACAGCCTTTCTTCTGCCAATGTTGACAAAAAAATAGGGAAGACACTACTGACAATATCTATAAGTTCCAACAGATTCTTCAGATGATAGGCTGCCCGAATACAACAGCAAGGGGTGGTATCTCCAAACGAGTGAATTTTCAGAGGACGAGAGAGGCTACTCATTATTGTGAGAATAGTCAACTTATCACTTTTCACACTATTTATGCCTGTAGGACACAAACATAGAATTGTGGAACATACATCATACAGTCATAGCTTTTGGTTATGTGACAAGAGTGTTACATGACACGGAAATATGATAAAATTTTGATTGTTAAGAATGATTTAAATATTGAAGCAGGTAGCTACAATAACCTAACTTGAGTTGGTTTAATGCACATGAAATTGACTTGGACTTCAACTGTTGGGAATTTCCGCAGTTATTTCTTCTTAAATTAACTCTGAATTAAAATAAAACAATAATATTCTGCTGTGGATAACAGTCATTAGCGCTCGGTACTGCACTGTGCATTGGTGCACTAATTTGCCCACCAGAGTCTCTCCCTAATTACTACTCTGTGTGCACAGGGAGTAGGTGCACTAGTTCATTGGGGGGCCTAGCTGAAGGAGAAATTTTGATTTAATTCTGAGCATTAGATCCAATGGTAATTTCAGTATGGAGGGAAATGGGGGGGTGGGGGGGGGTAGAAGTGGGGGTCCCACAATCCAAAGCAAACATGAGCTCTGTGCTGCAGCACTAAGCACTAAGCTCATGTCTGATTTACGGGAGAGACGCTTCTTTCGCGCACATTTAAGCTGTGTGGATCCTTGAGGGAAAGCTAGGAAGCACTAGCTACGAGGCAGGGGGCCCCTTGGGTGAAATTCTGGCCTTTCACAATGTCAGGGAAAGAACATGTAACCACCAAGTAGAGAAATTGGTCTATGTGTGCTCTGCTGTTGCGCAGGCGAAGATTCATTCATTCATGTCTGTCTGTCTGTCTGTCTGTCTCTCTGTGTTTATACACTTCGACCAGTTATCTACAGAGGGGCTTGTCTCTCAGTCTGCCTCAAACCATCCGAGCCCTACTGCATTTCACATTTATGCTTAGAATTTTTTTCTACTGCCTCCTTCCTATCATTGACAGCAGAGTATGAGTGAATAATGTAACAGATACAAGCAGATTATTAATACAAATAATTCTGTTTTATATGTATACTATACTAATTATTAAAATTATGATAAATCAATGACAGATTAAATTACAGATCATACATTTTATCGTTTTATTTATAATTAAGTATATCATGCAGGTGAATCATCATACCTAAGATCCAGTCCAGCTGCTATTCCTGCTAATTACACCAAAGACACAGCACCAAAAGTACAGTTATTGCATCTATCCTGGAAATTGTACAAATTTGAGTGCAACCAGTTACCCAATGTTGAACACAAGATTGGCATTTATGCAGCTGATGCTTGGAGGATTGGCATTCAGTGATGTGAAGTTTCGCCATCTGCTCTGATAACGTTGCAAGACTGAGCACTCTGTGACTTTTGCAGCTCTAAGCACAGAAACACAAAGTGACTCCAAGGTGACGCCATATACTACAAACGTGTTCCTGCTTAAAAATGAAAGGAGATCAGTATCACCAGGCCATACTACTGAGCCATCCATTTCCAGCACAATACTGTATTGCTCACAATATGTAATACTCACAGTATTGCTACTTTACCAGTGTATAACTCCAGAGGATTAAACAAATAAACTAATAACGATACTACTATTAATAATATTGGTGCCTCAGTTATCAAGGTTCTGTATCCCTGATATATATACCTGAAAATAAGCCCACTATTAAATTAGGTATCCATCTACATAAATACATGGGTATATAATGAATTGCCTATTTATCGAGCACCCACGCCATTTATGTCATTATGTAATTAACACTCATAAAACATATACCTTTTAAATTAGGGTGAATATGAATGGTTTGCCAGGTACTGGTAATTATTGGAAGTAAAAATGCCCCACACTGTAATACAGATTTCATAACCCTTTTGCTGTTAGAAACAGTCACCAGACAGGCATGGAGAACAGACTGAAGGATGACTCATCTGCCCATGTGACTTTTCTCATTGCTCAGTCCACTGCCAGTGTTTTTTGCAACACTTTACTTACCAAAGTGCTTTTGGGTGTAATGGCTGGTTTATGCCTATTCACGTCTTCCATTGGCATTTGAAGCTGACTGATCCAAAGGCAAAAGTAGGCACCTCAATCCCCTGCAGTTGCTCTTATCGTACTGACAGTCCAGGCCCTCCCCAAATCAATTCAGCTGCATAGAAGTGTCAGTGCGAAAAGTGCAAGATGTCATATCTGTCACCCTCATCATGATTGTAAGAACAGAAGCTCAGCAAGGACATGCACCAAATGTCAAAAGTGAAGTACTGATAAAATACAGGATCTACCTACTGTCTTCTGCATGTTCTCATATTTTGGCATTAATATTCTCAGATTATAAAAACTGAATATTAGATTATAGAGAGCCTTGGTATACAACAATACTAATAGTAATGATATGATTACTATGACTCCTATGACTCATACTTTGATAATATATTATAGAAAAGTGTCAGGAGGAAATTCTGGCTTAACCAGTCCAAACTTTAGTTTAACTGCTTAATTTCATTTTTGTTTTTTAATGGATGGATTTCCATACATTCTCTATATGTTTCTGCAATGGAATGACAGAATAATGGACTGAAGTCGTGGGTTAAGGTACAGGTGGGAGGTCTAGGACATAGACGAAAGGTCCAAGTTACAGGTGGGACATCTAAGGTACAGACAAAATGTCTAAGGTACAGACAAGAGGTCTAAGGTACAAGCAGGAGGTCTACGGTACATATGGGGAGGTCTACAGTACAGGCTTGAAGTCTAAGGTACAGGCAGGAGGTGTAAGGTACAGGTGGGTACAGGCGGGAGGTATGAGGTACAGACAATAGATCTAAGGTACAGATGGGAGGTCTTAGGTATAGGGGGAAGGTCTAAGGTACAGGCTAAACAATACGATGGGAGGCAGGCACACATGGAAAAGCAGGGATCCAAGGCTGCTCAGTAGCTAGACATAGCAAGACAATATGTCACATAGAGAAAACTGGCTGAACTGGTTAAACAGGTGAAGCAATGAAGGAAAACCAGAAACAGGAGTGAACACAGCTGCCTCAATACACTGGAAAGAGAGAGAGGCTTGACAAGGGGTGTGGATGTGGAACAGGCTCAGAGTCCATCCTTACAATAAGAGGGAGACCTGACAGGGGATGTCACTGCAGAACATGCTCAGTGTTCGTCCTTACAGCAACAGGGAGACCTGACAGGGGATGTGGCTGGGGAACAGGCTCAGAGTCCATCCTTACAATAAGAGGGAGACCTGACAGGGGATGTCACTGCAGAACATGCTCAGTGTTCGTCCTTACAGCAACAGGGAGACCTGACAGGGGATGTGGCTGGGGAACAGGCTCAGAGTCCATCCTTACAATAACAGGGAGACTTGACAGGGGATGTGGCTGGGGAACAGGCTCAGAGTCCATCTTTACAGTAACAGGGAGACTTGGCAGGGGATGTGGCTGGGGAAAAGGCTCAGAGTCCATCCTTACAGTAACAGGGAGACCTGACAGGGGATGTGGCTGGGGAACAGGCTAAGAGTCCATCCTTACAGTAACAGGGAGACCTGACAGGGGATGTGGCGGGGGAAAAGGCTCAGAGTGCATCCTTACAGTAACAGGGAGACCTGACAGGTGATGTGGCTGGGGAAAAGGTTCAGAGTGCATCCTTACAGTAACAGGGAGACCTGACAGGGGATGTGGCTGGGGAAAAGGCTCAGAGTGCATCCTTACAGTAACAGGGAGACCTGACATGGGATGTGGCTGGGGAAAAGGCTCAGAGTCCATCCTTACAGTAACAGGGAGACCTGACAGGGGATGTGGCTGGGGAAAAGGTTCAGAGTCCATTCTTACAGTAACAGGGAGACTTGACAGGGGATATGGCTGGGGAAAAGGCTCAGAGTGCATCCTTACAGTAACAGGGAGACCTGACAGGGGATGTGGCTGGGGAAAAGGCTCAGAGTCCATCCTTACAGTAACAGGGAGACCTGACAGGGGGGCTTGGCAGAGGAACAGGTTTCATCCTTACAGCATCCAGTTAATCAGCAAGAAATAAAAGGAAATTGGAGCACCAAATATGTGTGATTTTGTCTGGTAGGATTTTTTTAAATGTAATTAAATTTAATAACTAAACAAAGAGAAAATTACAATATGTTGACTACAAAGTGAGAGTAAAAAATGAAAAGAGATGAGTTTAAAAATTCAAAGCACTTTCTGAAATATTTATTAAAAGAAAAATTAATCCCATTAACATAATAAAATATAGTATTCAAAATGAAAATGTTCTTATATTTATGACAAGTAGTCCTCTCCCTGTTCTCAGAGTCAAAAAGTCATGTAAAGCCATTTTTAGGGCTGAGTAAGTAAACCCATTTTACACAACAGGCTAGCACTACACTACCATTACAGTACATTAAACTGTGTCTGTATGTATGACATAATATTTCATGTGGCAACATCTACATTTTGGGTGATTAAAATAATTGAATCCAGTTTCAACAGGGGACCTTTAAGCTAGTCTGCTCTAGTCAAATCTACTATATGTAAATCCCTCGAGATCTGCTCCAGGGTTTGTGTTTCTCTGTGTGTATGAATCCTTTCCCAGGAATAGTGAACTGAGAGTGTAGTTGCATAGTGTGTAGTAACTATGGTTTACTTTAGAATGTTTCAGTTGAATATGGGTTGCATAGTATTTCACAGGAATTACTGCTTTGTGTTTATCGTCTCTTTCAATAGTACATGGTTGTCCTCTATATTTATCTACCTAGTACATCAGTTCATCCATTTTCCATAGTTCTTTGTCCTATGCAAAGCCACACACACACCAGGGAATTACCTATCACAGGCCATATTCACCAGGGAATTACTCATCCCAGGGCCCACACATCCCAAGGAATTACCTATTACAGGGCACATACACCACAGGGAATTACCCATCACAGGGCACACTCATCAGGGAATTACCCATCACAGGGCATGCTCACTATGGAATTACTCACCACAGGACACACTCACCAGGGAATTACTCATCATAGGCTATACTCACCAGAGCTTTACTCACCATAGGCCATACTCACCAGTTAATTACCCATCACAGGGCCCAATAACACCAGGGAATTACCCATCACAGGACACACTCACCAGGGAATTATTCATCACAGGCTATACTCACCAGAGCTTTACTCATCACAGGCCATACTCACCAGTTAATTACCCATCACAGGGCCCAAACACACCAGGGAATTACCCATCACAGGCTATACTCACCAGGGAATTATTCATCACAGGCTATACTCACCAGAGCTTTACTCATCACAGGTCATACTCACCAGTCAATTACCCATCACAGGGCACACACACCAGGGAATTACCCGTCACAGGGCCCACTAACACCAGGGATGTACCCTTTACAGGCCATACTCACCAGAGCTTTACTCATCACGGGTCATACTCACCAGTCAATTACCCATCACAGGACACACACACACCAGGGAATTACCCTTCACATGGCCCACTAACACCAGGGATTTACCCTTTACAGGCCATACTCACCAGTTTTTTTACCCATCACAGGCCGTACTCACAGGGAATTACCTATCACAGGTCATACTCACCAGGGAATTACCCATCACAGGGCACACTCACCAGGGAATTACACATCACAGGGCACACTCACCAGGGAATTACTCATCACAGGGCACACTCACCAGGGAATTACTCATCACAGGGCACACTCACCAGGGAATTACACATCACAGGGCACACTCACCAGGGAATTACTCATCACAGGGCACAC
>JABFEB020000038.1:4779980-4793054 GCA_019775895.2 Stomatorhinus ivindoensis | reverse complement strand
ACCAAACTTCATGAATGTTTTTTGTGACAAAGAAGTATCTGTTCCAATCACTCTATCAGAGAAAAATCAGAGTTGTACAAATAACGGGAAACTCAAGAGAGCCATGATATATGTTCTTTACTAGTGTATGTAAACTTTTGACCACAACGGTGTGTGTGTGTGTGTGTGTATATATATATATATATATATATATATATATATATTGTATAATTTGCAGTTCCCGTTCTGATCCCTCATTCCCTAAGAGTGGATATTTTAGTGTACAAGTCATTTTTATATAGAAATTAGGTGTTCTTTTTTCTCTGACCTGCTTCAGCTTTCTTTATTCCCTGACAATTATATTTTATCGGCTTCAGATCGTTACCTCTGACAAGTTATTACTTTATTTAAATACCTGAGTAAACTTATTATTCTCTTTAATCCAGAATCCAGAATGACCCTACTGAATAGATGAAGTCACAGATTCTCAATTGTCTCAAAGGTCTAAATTACTCTTTTGCTTTCATTTAAGAGCAACCACTTTATATATACTGCCACAATTTTTGCATGCTCTTTTTGTGACTGAAATTATATTTTTTAAAACATATTCAAAAATACTGCAAGGAAAAATGATGATCCAAGACAGATTGACAAATAGATAGATAGATAGATAGATAGATAGATAGATAGATGGATAGATAGATGGATAGATGGATAGATAGATAAATAGAGAGATACGTAGATAGACAGACAGACAGACAGACAGACAGATAGATAGATAGATAGATAGATAGATAGATAGATAGAAACACAATTTAGTTTAAATAGGTTCTGATTTATATTTAAAGCACAGTATGCAAAAAACTATTATGAAAAATCTATGATCTTCTATGATTGTCTCAATGTACAGCATTTTGAAAGCAAACAAAAAATTTTTGAATTCTAAGCAAATGATTGTTTAACATACCTGGAGAATTTCACTGTGTTAATGTCTGTAAATATAGTGACACTGAAGAAGAGTTATTCATAAAGCTAAGGGCAGAATAGGTCAGAATAAATGTGGCTGGACCTTGACAAATACCGCATTACCGCATGGCTAATAACAGCTTCGTAATGTATATTTTGACCTTTGCATGAATTATAAAAGAATTTTAGTGTTTTGCTTAGCTGCAAGTCAATAAAGATATGTTGATGCAGAGATTCCACTTTTATCTGGTGGAGAATATGTGTCGTCAACAAGAATTCTCACTCAGAATAATTTCCGTAGCCCATAAACAGCATCAACACAAGGATTTTGGTGCTGTAGTGATTCATAAAGGAGATCCCCTGTGTGTCAAAGAAAATCCATGCAGCTTATTTCCATTTGTTTAAATTTTTATCTAGCATGCAAATATTGCTTTGTGGTCATTTTTTCATTATTATTTTTTGCTGGAGTACAAAACTGTCCAGTGAACATCACGGTCACTAACAGTTTTGTTACTATTTTAGATTCACTAAGTATTAAATTAAATGTATTAAATAAAATATAAAATTCTACTATGCAATGAAAATAAAATACAATACCCAGCAATGATATGTACTGAGGATTACGGGGTGTCATATATTGACAAAGCATATTCATTACAAATAAATATAAGGGCATTTGTGTCACCTTCAGATTTATCTGTCATTGCAATGTATTTGACTGGAAATATACTCTTCACTCATTAATACTAAAATTATTGTCATTGTTTGAAAAATTTCCACTGATCATTTGTACTGAGCATTTTTTCCTTTAATGTAATGTAATAAAAATCAAATTAGCATTCTGAATCACACGATTGGGAGCCAGTGCAAAATTCAGCTCAGAGGTGTCTTCCTAACTGAATTACCTCCCCCACAGTTTGCACAAGTGTGAAGGTGACAGTGTAAAAAAGTATACTGCCTTTCCATGCGATAAGCACCTGATTCTAGGTAAAATCATATTGTAGTTGAAAAAGGCTTAATTTTCTAAACAGTAATATTTCTCTTCTGTGTGACAATGACAAATATAATGATAAGAAGTCTAAATACAGAGACAAAAGGAATTTATGAAAGGACCCATTCCAACTATTATTTCACAACATTTAAGTGTATGCCTGAACAGTATAATGAACTCCTAGAACACCCAATCCACAATTTATGAAGCAAATCCATTCATTAGTACTGGTTCAGAATGTGAATATTTGCAAATTGGAAACAATAGTCCCATTATATCTATCCATTCCAGACCAGCACAAGTTCACTCCAAATGACCTCAAACATGCACAACCATTAAAGATGTTATTCCATGCTTTGTAAAGTGCATTAGCTGAATACTGATAATATAAAAAGGAAAAGTGCAAATAGGTTACATTCTTGTTGGTAATAATCAAACAATTAATATGCATACTATGTGAACAAGTCCAAAAAGTACAGGAGGTGAAGAGGAGAGAGTCAGAAAAAAATGTAACTTTCCATGGAAGCAAGCAGATGTTTCTAAAGTTTTCTGCTCTAAAATAACTGATTTATACAAATAATGTTTTTCTCTTTGCACATAAGTAGCAAAATTTTTCTACGTGCTTTAAATCTACAGACCTCAGTGTGCACTACACTCCTTTTGATCACAAGTACAAAACGTTCCATAAACTGATGACACTTTATGTGCTCAGTAAATGAATCAAGGTGGGCAGTTTTCCTCCTTGCCCTGTGGCAGTATCAAACCAAACTTGGAGTAAAATTGTCAAAAGTGTATCCAGTTCATTTTCCATCTAATACTTTAAGGACATATCCAAATAAATCAAATTTAATGTAAATAGCAAACCTTTTGTTATCGTTTTACCATGTCAGTGACGCAAACAGTTACAGTACTTGTTTCACAAAAGTGATACTGTATGTCAGGTGTGGTATATTCAATGTGTTTATAAAGGTAGCTGGTCACCAAGGATGCAGCAGCATATGGAAGTATGTGTTTTGTAGGATCTATCATGATACCTTGCTTCCCATTAAAAAATATACGATATATGTGGTGCTATATATAGCATCGAAAAACATCTAACGGTAAAACAGAAGCTACACGGTTATTTGGAATTAATACAGATGGGTAAGGCGATAATGCCAAAAAAACACATTTATTTAGAATTTGATAATACTGATAATGCTGATTTTGTTTCTACACATTCTGTTCCTGATTGATAAGTATGCCTTTCATCAGCATTCATTTACGCCATAATTTCAAAGCGGTCTCCGCAAATACTTTATTTGCATAATGTAAAATAAATTTTAATAAAATAAATATAAAAACATTATGAGCTTCACTATATTACTATACACCAAGGGTTTTTTTTCCACTGACCAACAGTTTTAAAAAAAAATTAGCTGTGAACTGAAAAAATTAGCTGTGAAGTATAATGAAGTGAGTCATTCAGTTCTCTGTCGTGATTCAACTAATTACCAGTCTGAATATATTTTACAGGCACTTAACCACTCTTCCCATTTGATTAAAAAAACTTATTTGTATTATTTAATTAATTTATATTTATACTATAATGAAAACATAGGTGAAAAGCTCCAACATTTATTTTCTTTAAGGGGAAAGAAGAAATCCATAGTATATTACAGTACAGTACAGTATAGTAAAGTTATAAGTATGTATTCACTGTCATAACACATTATTTACCCCATTTTCTGTGATCTGTCTTTTAATTCTACAAGTTTTGAAGAACTTTCTCAATGAAATAGAAAAATAGATGAGCTATGCTGTCTAAAAAATAAAAGCTAAATTTAACGCTTAATGCCCACATGTGTTTTTATCAAGTTACCATCCATTATATGAAATAAAGCAACATTACTTTTGATTTTAACCGAAGAGTGACTTGGGAGGAACGGCATTCATGATTAATGAGACACTGATTATGCAAGAAATCGAATATTATTCACATCAGAGGAACCTGGGCCTGTTGAGTTTTACCAAATTAATAATACAGAAATGCTACAATCCACTTCAATGTTGTATGAAATGATCAGAAGAAAATCAGACAAATTCAATATAAAACGTAAGCATTTACTTGTCAGTACCATAAAACTTGTCCGATATTACTGGTCATTTTTAAATTAAACACTACTGCATGCTTGAAACAAGACGAACATACAGATATTCATTTCTAGAATATGTTAACCATTTCAAACTGCGGGCGACCATCGGGGAATTTTGCAGTTACATGTACAGTAGTAATGTGGAAGGCATATAAAGTTTTAACCATTGAGCAGAAAGGGGAATCTGCCATTAATTACTGTAATTATGAAAATAATTAAGGTATTTGGGTAAAATTTGAGATGGCAGTTACCTTACACCAGGTTAAAAGGGCATACATAACAAAATGATTATGAGCAATATATGGCAAAATTTCTGTTAACAAAATCACCATATTTTCCTTACCCATATCTGTAGCTGGACCTTATCATCATCACATTTTTGTAAGATTAACCAGTGAAGGAAATTAGGTGCAGAATTTGTGTGGAAGCTTTTTCAACGCCTTATTGCTTTAATATTGTAGAAACATTTTATTTGATTTAAATGAAACATAGGATTTGCCTGTGATTAGCTTTGTCTGACTTATCCTTGATTGCAACAAAATTTCCAGCATTTCTTGAAGAAGAAACACCCCAGAGAATCATGTACAATGGTTAAGAATAATGTTACCTTGGTTGGACAGATAGCAAGTCTTAATTACACCAGGTTCACAGTTCTTGATCAATATTCTGCAAGGGCATAGGTTTGTTTAAAAGCTTGGTAGAGACTAAATCAGCCCCTAACCTCCATCCCCTAAACACACACGGTACTCCCACAATATTGGCAGTCAGTCCCAATCATCGCACCCAAATCAACAGCCCAGATAATGGGCTCTTTCTAAATTCAAGTTCTTCTGAGTATTTCCTTCTGTGTAGTGTTGATCCCAATGAAAATACTAAGTAAAAATACTACTAATAGTTTTTTTTTCTTTCTTTTCATAATACTACTGTTAGACTCATTGTCTCTTTTGGTTGCTCAGTTATGTCAGGTATTCAGTGTCAATTTTGTGGCATAGATATTTAAATTTTTCTTGTTTAAAAAGAATTGAAAAGTCATTAAAATTTTGATTGATGCAATTAAATTCTGGTGGATTTCAATTCAATATCTTCATATGATCATATTTCATTCACATTTTACTGTGTTCTGTCATGAAAATTAAATAAATCTGGTCCAATTTAGATTTTAATTATGTAACTTTCACATTTTTATTCTTTAACATAGTTTTATGTCACCTTTTGTCTGCTTTGAAATCCTACATTAATATGTGGGAGAATGATTGTTTTTTTCTCTCTCTCCTAGGGTAAGAGATCAAAAATAATTTCCTTCTGTTCACGACTGCATAAATGTATCAAAGAATAAATGAGTGAATAAATTAATCTGCACAATGCATTTGACATAAATCCATCTAGCCATCCACCCATCCATCTGGCCAACTTCCATAACTGGTTATGTGTTGTAGGAAGCGTGGTGTATATCCTACAAGTAGGTAAGGGAAACACAGCCAGTCACAGGGAACACATTCACACACACCACCACATACTATGGCCAAGTACCCAGGGGGAATCCTTAACCACATCAGGTGAATGTGCAAACTACACGCACACACATACACACACACAGGTTTGTAATTATATCTTTGTGGGGACTCTCCATTCATTTCTAATGTGAAAACTCCAGTCACAACATGACGACCTTAACCCCTACCCAGCCCTAATCTTACCCATAATTAACCAAACTAAACATGAGACTTTTGACATTTTTTGTTTTTTGATTGCACTCAAAAATCTTTGTGGGGACCTAAAAAATGGTCCCCACAAAATAAAAATAAGGTTTTTTTTGGTCCCCACAAGGTAATATAAACATAATCCACAGACACACGCAACCAATGTATGAATCAAATCCACAACCACAGAGATTCTAGGCCACAGTTCTACCAAATAAAACACTTGTCCTTAATATATAATGGAATTGTACTATATACATAACCTGTTTTTCTTCAAACATAATTGTTAAGAGTATGTGATGGCATTTGGGAAAATACATCGGGACACTGGAGTTGAATTTATCACAATAAAAGCCACGTTTCATACTAGACCAGTTTGAAATGCAATTGTTTCCTTGTTACTCCTGTCTTCACTCACTATGTTCCCTACATTATTCTTTTAATAGAGTGAGAATATGTAATTTTATTTCATTTGCCTAAGCCCAAACAAGCCCACATGGTAATTTATCCATCTTCTGAGCACTTATCCTGGTCTAGGTCACCTGGAGCCTGTCCCAGGCAGCACTGGGCACAAGGCTGGGGTACGCCACGGATCGCATGCCAGCACATTGCAGAGCACATATACAGAGGCGCCAATTACCCTATCTGCATGTCTTTGGGTAGTGGGACAAAGACCAAAGTACCTGGTGAAAATCCGGACGACACGGGGCAGCCACGGACACTCACACATACACAAGCAGAGTGTAAGTGGGAATTAAACCCCCAACCCTGGACATGTGAGACATTAGTGTTCCCCACTGAGCCAGCATGTGGCCCACACTGTAATTCCACTGTGGTAATCCCTGGACAGCTGGGTATGTGCCGTTTCAATCTATCTCCTTTCAGTTCTATATTCATTTATAGTTACCTGTATTTTCATGCATGTGGCTGCCAATGTCTGCTTTCTTATTCATTTAACTAATTCATAAAAATGTTTTGTGTAACAGCCTTAGTACAGATGATCAATGTGAGTAAACATAAAAATAACAAGGAATCCCAAATGGCTATCCAGTAATAACATATCTCTAAAATTACATATGTTGCTTTTGGACATTTAGACAAATGAGAATAATTCCAATAATATGCAGCACAGGATAAAGTACAGTAGCTATAGATGTGATCATGTAAACCAATCACGCCTTTAGACAGACTGGTAAATGACATGTTGTGGACTTAATTTTGAATTTATAATTGATAAGCCCATCCCGGCCCCTTCCCCCCTTGCAGACTCCATACACAGAGCACGAGTGTGAGAGATGACCCCCCCCAACCCCCTCTCCCAGCCCAGGACCATCCACTCGGTACACAGTCAACCAATAATCAAGGAAACTGTCAAAATTTGATGGCTTCACTAGAGAGGAAAATGCAGTGTTAAAGTACAAAAACATTGGATTTTTATATCCCCATTTTTCATCAACGGTGAATTATATATTGTCATATATACTGGTTTACAAATAAGTGACTTTAAATTAACATTTTTTGCATATTTTGCATATTCAATTTTTTATGCGTCCTGAAAATGTAAAACCTGTTTTTGTATTGCAAATTTTCTCAAATTTCTTTTACAAATAGATTTAACGATAGGCTTTGATGATAACCCAAGCCAGTATTCACCACTCTGAAACCCTGTCCTACCTTCACATAGAGAACTAGCTAAGCTTGCCATAAAAATACTTGTTTAGCCCATACTCAGAGGAGTACAAGCATTACTATAGTAACAAACGAATAACAAACTAAATAGATGCATAAACTAACAAACAAATAAATGGGGGGTTATTGACATTATTGATGAACTGACATATACTAAATACACAAGATTGATATAGAGGACAATAAACATTAAATTTAGTCAAATGAATCAAACTTGACCACCTTAAAATAAACAATTCTTTGAGTAAGAGGCATTCATTTAAGAGCAGGGGTTGCTATTATGCACATAATTAAGTAATGACAACAGTTGTTATTAGTATAAACACTAAAAACCACAATAAACATGTAGCCTTTAGCAATCTAATGTTAGAAGATTAGCAAACTTATGATAGAAATTTACATTATGAATCTTGTAAAATAGGTTAATCACTAAAGGAAAAAATCTAGAGCTGTTAAAAATACGGGGCAATTGCGAAGACATATTTGGTTTTGATTTTAGCAACCGGATGACAGCATATTAAATTGTTCTCATGAGCTAGTTGTGAAGAAACTTACATCCTTAGAGCAAAGAACAATAAAAGAAATATCTTCCCATTCCATTTTGTAGGTATGCATGTGTGTATTCATTTAGCAATGTATATGTATGTGTGCCGAGCATTGCAAATAATTTAATAAATTTTGCTCATTTACAATTTCAATTAGGCATTTCAATTATGCATGAATATGTACTAACCACACAATGTTTAATCTTGTACTAATGAAATAGTGCTGAACCCCTGATCTCAAAAATATTTAAGTGCCAATGGCTTTCTGTATTATTAAAAGTGGACCTTACTATTACACAGAAACAAGTTTGCTTATTGGCTATTTTATTTATGTTATAAATTCTGAGACATCCATATTTTCAATACAAAAGATTGGATTTGTGATCATAGACCATATCTGAGTAACAACCATGCAAAATCATATATCTATAAAAAGTAGTTTACAATCATGTTTCTCTTTGTTCTTAATTTTGTGGAAAAATAACATTTTATGGCTTTTTGGAAAAATTCCTTATTCTGATTTTAATAAGATACATTCCAGAAAGCATTGTTTAATATTTCATAAGTAATCTCTGAGTATACAGCAATATTCAAGTAATGCCTGAAGGGTAAATTATTGGATAAATAACAACTCATAGAAATATGTCAATTTTTATGTTTTATTTTTGTCTCAATTAACATTAGATATGAATATTATATTTTTTTAAGTTTATCTTAAAAAAGCAAATTTAATCAAGAAAACAACATAAATTTTAGAAATAATGAAAAAAAAAAAACAGCTGATTTAAGTATATTATACATTCGTCTATTCATTGAAAAATCACTTTGACTAATTTTACAATGCTCTGCTTTTCTAAACTCTATCAAAAAATTGTGAAGAGGACAATATATAAAAAGGACTGAACAAAAATGTATGCTTTATATTGCACATGGGGTTTCATGTCCTTTTGAACTTGTTATGTTTCTTAATCTAAGCATTTTTTTCTTATTGTTACTTCTTCCAAATGAAGATGACCTTCATATACACAGTGCCACAAGTTCCCATTGAAACAGTCATTTAATCCATCATTTAATGCAAAATCAATTCATTGTGTATTAATGTGAAATCCAAAAAAAAATAATAATAATAACCAACTTGTTAAAGGTATGACATACATCATTCTTAACTTGTACAACAGAATTAAAGGTGGATTATATATATATGACTAATTAAATTATGAATACAAATGATATATAACCTTCTTCTAATGTGGAGCCATTTTAAGAGAAAAATCAAGAACCACAACAGAAATTTTCAAGTCTGGTTAGTAGAGCAATTAATTTTTTGACAGTTATAACAAGGATTCTGAATATACAATAATATTTACCTTTATATTACCAAGTCTATGAATAACCTCTATAGAAAAATATGAAGTTGAATGTACAATGGACTGACAATGGCAATTTTGGCCAATTTTTTCTCCATTTTTTGACCAGTGTTTTCTTGTTCTGAGTGTGAATTTTTACAAACTATTTCACATATACAAATACTTTTGAATTACAAAATAAATCCAAGTATGCTTACATAGCAAGCAACATCATTCTGGCCATTAGAGCCTTGTAGATTGTATAATGTTCAAATATTTAAAGAGAAACCATGTTAATTACAACAAAACTAACATGATTCTTCACATAAATATATAAATGATTATTCAAATTAAAACAAACAGATCTACTGGTATTCAGTTTATACAAGTGTTTCAGTTTCTGCGAATAGAGAATTTGCACAAACTCCAGCAATGACAAGCTATTACCAACTGTACAGCAGATGCCGAATATTCAGGTATAAAAAGATTTTTTTTTCTGGGCGAACATGAGGTACAGTCATTACAACAATAATCCGGTTTGAAAAGAAATTCCAAGTTCAGTAGCAGCGATTCGTTTTCTTTAAGCAGTGTGTGAAAGCTTAAATCTCACAGAACAAGATGCATGACGTTAATTTTACAGTGCCATCAGATAGTTTAGAGAAAGCTGCATTTATTATACAGCAACATCGAAGTTTAAGAAGTCCAAATTATGTGGCAATGGCATGTTCTCTCTTGAATAATTATGATAATGACCTGTTTTGAGAATAAATTAAAATTTAATTTTTGAGAAGGCACTTTTGTCATGGGAAAAAAAATGCGTGATCTACATTCTGCTAAGAGCGGTGTGTTCTTCTAGCACTTGAAGGTAGTCAGGCGTACCATGTAGTTTTGATTTAAGTTCGAAAAAGTCACTTTTTCGCTGGTCAGCTATCAGCTTACTGTGGGAGCCCCCAATTAGAGATTTTTTTTTATCTTGTGGCTTCTCAGGATATCTAACCTCAAAGCCACTCATCCCTAAGCTGTTATTCAAAAAGTCCTGAAAGAAGATATTGGATTCTGTTCCTGGTAAGTATTTGTCCATATCATCAATGGTGCTTAGTGCTGTCTGTCTGGGATCCAAAATATCCATATCATCATCAGCAGGATTTCTGTAAAACAGTCTTTGAGAGTCAGCATATGTCAAATCAGAGTCCCTTAGTCCACAAGTATGACTTGAGCCTATGTTTTCATAGGTTTGGGGAATAAAGGTTTCCCCGCCAAGGTGATCCTTCTTATTCGATTTGTGGTCTTGTTTTCTAAGCTGCAGTTGTATGGAGCCACATTCCTGGTTCCCAAACCCTTCATGCCCTCTGGCAGGTTTCTTTGCACATTTCAGCACGAAGAGGAAAAGGCAAAATGCAAGAAAAACTGTGAGTATCAGTACCACTAGGATACTCAGGATCATGATGGAAAAGGGGACTGGTCCACCAGGAGACGCCCTGCCTACAGGGGGGGTGGAAGTAAGAACCGGGTCAATCATAATCATGGGCGGCTTCCCAATAAGTCTGGGGCATAAAATTTCGTTTTTTAACAACCGGAGTTCTATGTTAGAAAACTGCACAGGGGAAACACACTTAACATCTTTAGCAGCGACACCCTCCTTCAACTTCTCCAACCACAGTTTCAAAGCTACTAAATCACAAGTACAGTCCCAGGGATTGCCTTCCAAGTCAATCTGAGTGATAGATGTGAGCTGGTCTAGAACACCACTCACGGGAAGATAGCGGAAATGATTATTCTTTAGGTTCAGTCTGGTCAGAGGAACCCTAGCAAATATATAAGCTGGCAGACTTCTCAGCACGTTATTGTTCAAATAGAGGAGCTGTAGGTTTGGCATGGGGTCAAACGTCCCCGCAAAAATTTCTTTAATAGAATTGTATTCTAAGTACAAATACTGAAGATTAGACAATCCAAAGAACATTTCAGGATAGAGATAGTCTAACTGATTCCCATTTAAATAGAGCCTACGGAGACCTGTTAGATTAGCAAACACTCCTTTCTGAACTGTAACTATTTGATTGCTACCCAAATGTAATAAATCCAATCCTTCAACGCCTTGAAAATCAGTGGGAGTTATAACTCTTAGGTAATTACCACTAAGGTGCAATTTCTTCGCATTAGGGGGCATGGGTGTCAGATCTGCTAGATTTTCTATATTCCTTTCCTGACAGCTGACACTAATGCCAAAGTCAGAGGGGTGAGCTTTACAGGTACAGGGGGGGGGACAGGGTGACACTGGTGGAATTCGAGTTTGAAATGTCAAAATTTGGCTGAGATTCTGAGTCCCGGGGAAGGTATTTCCAATAAAGAAGCCTGATATTTTGGAAGGGTGTGTTGCTTTGGGCGCTTTGGTAAAGAGGGGCGGTATCATCGTTGGTTCAACATTCATTTGCCCATTTACTGGCTGAGAAGGAGGCATCTGGACTTCAAAGTCGCTGCCCGTTCCCAGTGGACATAGTTCCTGTTTGGTGGTTTCTTTGAGGAGTCTCCCATACAGGTCACTGGGATCTTCGCATATAGCTTCACCAATATATATATTATAGGGCATATTCTCCAGCCAGGCTTTCAGAGGTAACAGATCACAGGTGCAATTCCAAGGGTTGTCATCCAGCTGCAATTCTACAATTCTTCCAATGTGTTCCAATAGTCCGATGTAAGGTAAGGTCTGTATCCTGTTCCCCCTTATATCCAAATGTGTAAGTGATGCAAAGCGAAAAATATTATCAGGAAGGCTTTGAATAAGATTGTCGTTCAGGATGACCACCTTTAGCTTATGCAGTTTATTGAAGGCCCCTCGCTCAATTAGCTTGATTAAATTGTAGTCAGCTTGGATGTATTCCAAGTTCTCAATACCTAAGAAAGTGTCAGCACGAAGCTCCTTTAATTCATTGTTGTTTAAGTGCAACTGTTTTAATGCACCAAGTCCGAGAAAGGCCCCTCCCTCGATGCTTTGCAGTTCGTTATTTCCCAAATGGAGCGACACCGCATGTGTAAAATTGAGAAAAGAATTGGGGTACAGGATAACCAATAGATTATTCTGAAAATTAAGATGATAGAGGCTGGACGAAGGTGGCTTCAGCTGGGTGGGTCTGTACATGCCAATGTTCTCACAGTTCACATAAAGGACGTTCTCGATGGACATGCAGGAGCACGCGCTGCAGGTCTCCGCTGAGCGCTCAGAATCCGAGTTACAAAACGAACTCGGCATGAAGAAAAACGGGAAAACAAGTAGCAGCATTTTGCTTTTTAGAAAGATCCCAGTACGTATAGCATTTATTAACCTTTGGAGGGGAAAAATAAATAATCATCAAATCTCCCATATTTCAATTACTTACAATTGCAGTTTCAATTATTGTATAATGTGCAAATAATCTAAGTGGAAAAAACAGCAAATTTATGCTATAAAATATTCCGTCGATAACAGCGTAACGCCAGCAATGATAATACTTCAAGTATTGCTTCTAGTAATATCACTACTGAGAATAACGTCAATAAGAACTATGAACTGTGAGCGACGTGTGGTTAAATTTGTGGCACACATATATGCAACATATAGCCTATACATATACAGCAATACATCTGTATGTATATTGGTATGGAGCCATAGAGCCCATATGTCGTAAACAGTCGGATGTCACGCCACACACACACACACACACACGCACACACACAGAAATATGATAT
>JABFEB020000038.1:4732586-4750742 GCA_019775895.2 Stomatorhinus ivindoensis | reverse complement strand
CGGAACGCTGCAAGTAGCTGGACATCGGGACTTAATGCGAAGTATCAATTATTTATAATTAATTAATAAAGTATGAATTATTATTAAAACCTCTCCTCCATGTATTCATTATATTTTATCACTAGCTCACTTAACTTCATTAGTTAAATAATGCAATGAGGTACTGATTAGCCAAACACAGTGTCCTTGTGACTGAGTCAAAAAATATACTATTAAGATCATTAAAAAAAAAAATTTTACTGCCTATCGACCGTATACACAAGATTCTATATACGAGAGCAATTTTGCTTTATTTTAACTTGACATGGGTCAGTAGGAAGTTAATCTCTGATAAGTAATAGATAATTTTGTTATTTTAAATGTTCAATTTTTAAGGTTTTATCTCTCTGACCCTTTCAGATAATTAAAAAGTTCCATTTTTACATAAGTGATAACTCATTATTGCACTCAGCACTTTATTGTATTAACTATACATTAATGAAATCAATTGCAAGTTAAGTACGCTGTATAAATATACTCGGCTGGGAGTAAGGACAGGGTCACAGTGAGATAGTTAATTATGAGGCCAGTGTTGTCTTTGCAAGATGTTTGCCCTTCTGTGTGCTTGCGTCCAGTCGGGCTTCATCTGCCAGCAATGTCAGCTGGTGGATTCACTCATGTTCAAGGTTCGCAACCTTGAGGAGCAACTGGCTCTCATTTCACCCCCCCCGTGCCCCCCCATGCCCTACTGCATTGTCCTACCAGTGACACATTCCTGTATAATTACTACATTATGCTGTAATCAATGTTCATTATTAAAAAAAAAAATATATATATATATATATATATATATATATAAAAGTAACTACATGTGTTTAATTTGAGTTTTAAAATCTTTTTTTTTTTTTCTATTTTAAACAAGGCTTACTTATTCAGGACTTACTAAATTACTAGGTCTATATGTCAAAACCAATATTTCAAGAATATTTGGAACAGAATTTTCCAGCCTTGTTTAGGGTAAAGACAGCACATTCTTACATAACGAAATCACCATCAGAAATCAAAACAGTTCAATCTCTTTTGCCGAAATTAATCAATTACTGAACAGAGCTAATGGATACAAAGCCTATAAAAAAATGAAAAGAGGAAATTTATGCTTACATGCTTATTGCATGTTTATTGATCACTATGATAATTATGTTTGGAATACTTTCTTTCACAGGGCACAAAATGCAGCAGTAAGAATTCTTGCTAGAGCTAAAGGCCCAAAGTTCAAAATTAAGTGTAATTAAGTATAGAAAAATGCATATATTTATTTTATCTTATGTAAAAATGTAATCTATATTAAATGTTGTCTACAGACCAGTTTTGGAAAGTTGGTGCAGTTAAACCTCATTTTCCCTAATAGTGAAGACAAAAATATCATCAAGCTATGGGGAAAACTATCATATAAAGGCTTTCATCTGTGCGACAAACTGTATTTGCAAACACTACTGCAGCATCAATAGCTATCACTACGTTAGTCTGGTGCCACACAGAATAGTACGAGTTACATAACTCATAGCTCACGGCCCACTCTGTTCCACTCAAAAGTAGTTGTGAAACAGTTGTAAAAATCTCACATACTTCAGAAATTCTACAGCTAACTGCTAGATATGCTCTCCTGGAGAAACTGCAGGAAAAAATACACTATTATTTCTATTACTGATGGTGATGGAAAACTGGGCTAGAATATGTCTGTGAAGTTCCAGATAGACTGTACTTAATTAAACTCTCTGCTTATTCCATGCTGATGAGTATGCACTTTCATCCACGTCTGCACTTTCATCCACGTCTACCCTGCAGTCTTTCGCTCACACCTCCATGCTAAATTTATATACGCATTGTTCTGTGTGAAATATCAATAAGTTGAGCCATCTCAGTCAATGAAGGCCCTGCCACGCACGTAGCAAAACTGACATCTGTGTTTTGAACCATGGTAGCAAAAATAACTGGGAGCTCTAACCATTGTTTTTCTTTATTTTTTAACTGTGTAATACTAGGGGAATACAGAGACAAATGACAGCTATCAAATAACGAAAAATGCAGTAAAAAGAAATATAAATATACTGTGATAAATGTTCACACGTTTACCATCTCGAGTGAATTGAAAGTCCTTATAAAACATATGCGAATTCCATTTAAAGGTGCTTCACAGCTGCCCAGATAGCTTCACAGCAGTCTCAAAAGCACATGAATAACTTGAGTATTTGAAATGTTAGATTAATGTTAAATCCACCCTGTTCAGGCATTTAGGAATTACAATAAAGAGACATTTAGTTTGTCCGTTAGCAAGTGTTGACATCTTAGGTAGTAAGATGTCAAACACAGGACTAACAGAACTGATACTTCAAAGAGCCTCCCCTCCACACCCCATGTGTGTGCTCATGCACACACACACACAAACACACAGATGTTTGTATTGATATCTTTGTGGGGATCATCCATTAATTTCTATGGGCATAACCCTAATCCCAACCATGACAACTTTAACCCCTACCCAGCCCTTATCTTTAACCTTAACAATAACTAACCAAACAAAATATTAGACCTTTTTCATTTTTAGTTTTTGATTGCCATCACAGATTTTTATAAAATTGAGTCTGAAAAAATGTCCCTACAAGAACAAGCTGTTTTTTTTAATCATTTTTACATTTGGTCCTCACAATGTAGTATATACTTGCCCACACCCACACACACACACATACAGACATGCACAGACAGACAAAGACACACAGACATCTCTAATATTTCTTTCACTTGTTACTGAGCAGTCATTGAAAGCCCAGCCTAATTGCATTGCCTGGTCGATTCCCTAACATATATATGCCTGTACTGCACTGCCTCACTTGTACACTTGTTACCATCTACTAAATAAATAAATGTAATTGTAACTTAAATGGATATGTGTGCTTGCGTGTGTATAGTATAGACAATTATAGTTTATAATAACAACAGTTCAGTGTACGTGTGTGCATATGTATGTTTTTGTGTATGTTTAGGGAATAATAAGCATTTTGTTTTTATTCAGATCAGTCTCTTGGTTCTCTGTGAAGCATGCAGGATGGTGTTGCCTGACACTATTTTTAGTTTGCCGCCTACAAAGCTGTTTGAGTGCCGTGCTGCAAAGGAAGAGAGAACATCCATCGGAGCAGCACTTACCTGCAGGGCAGCGATTGGCAGTGGGTAACAAAGACAGCAGAGCAGTGGAACACCATTTCCTAAGGGCGTCCTTCCCGCCTAATAACAGGGAGTAACTCTATATGCTATTTGGTGCAACAGAGTGACTCGAGCAAAAGGCAACAGGCTAAAGATCGCTCATTTTTTACAGGGAGGTGTGGAGAGGCCCAAGCAATGCAGTGACATCGGCTGGGGGCTTACAGTCCCAATTTATCAGAGTTCTTTCCCTTAAAAAATATCCCTTTCCCTGTGCATGTGGAGTGATTGAGTGACGCAAGATAAGTAAGACTGCCTGAGTGCAAGGACAAGAATACAGGTAGAGGCTTCTGTTTGAAACAGAATGAGGACAGTTCTTTTGTGGCTGCAAGGCTGCGCATTGAAAAATGCTGTCATTATGTACATTTTACTTCATATAAACACATCATTAGTGCATTTCACTGTCCTGAATTCTATCAGTATTCTTAAACTGATGCCTCCTGCGAAAGGATCTTGATACAAAACATGATACTATTTAGTGAAATGAGCGTAAATCAAAAACAGGTAATGCATTTTGTATATAGTATATTCAAAGAAAATTTTGTTCATTAAACAAATGCTTTCTACCTGTTATTAGAAAGGTAGAATAGTTTAGGTCAGCAAAAATACCAAAGGGAGTTTACATGACCACCCTCTACATAGTAAGGGAGGTTAACAAAATCAAACAAAAAAAGGAAATATGTACTTAGATAAGAATAGCTCTCCCAACTAGCAAATATGCTGGCAAAATCAGGTTCCCTAGCAACGCTACCCAGGAACATTGTCTTACAATTGGTTGTATTACATAACTCAAAACTTTTTTATTATTATTAATATTAATGAAATATGGTCTTATTCATTGTCTCACAACTTTCTAAGCACTTCTGTGCCATGTTTAGCAGTTTTCAATTAATTTATTGGTTATTTACTTAGACGTTAGCAATGAACACTGCCAAAATAAAAACAGTGTTTTGACACAGTTTTGTGTAATAACGCATTTATCCATCCATACATCCATCCATACATCCACACTCGGATTATGGATGTGTTATGGTAAACCCAAGGCCTTTACCCCGATGCTGAAAGCCCGTGATGTTGCCTTCAGATTCGGTGATCAGGTTGCCCTCAGAACCGCATGACGTAGTCTGTCCAAAGCAATAAAAAAAGTCAAGTTTGCATAAGGTCAACATATCCAAAGCCAAAACACCAGAGACACTTGTAGTATGTGGAAGGGCATGCAAGCTATTACAGGCTATAATCCATCACCTTCCCCCTGTGACAGCGATGCTACTCTCCCAGACACCCTGAACACCTTTTACGCACGTTTTGATGCACTAAACTGCGACCTCACAAGGATATCTGCTCCTCTCCCTGATGAGCAGGTGATCTGCATGACCCCAGCCGCAGTGAAACACACTCTATCCAGAGTGAACCCACGGAAAGCTGCTGGTCCAGACAACATCCCGGGACGAGTGCTTAAGGATTGTGCTGACCAGCTCTCCAACGTATCCAACACCTCCCTGACTCAAGGCCATTGTCCCAGGGTGCTTCAAGACCACAACTATCATCCCAGTCACAAAGAAATCACCTGCCTCAATGACTACCTTCCTGTGGCCCTCACTCCGGTCATCATGAAGTGCTTTGAAAGACTGGTCATGAATCATATGAAAGCCACCCTACCCAGCACTCTGGACCCCCTCCAGTTTGCCTACCACCCAAATTGGTCAGCCGATGATGCAATACCCACTGCGCTTCACCTGACATTAACGCAACTGGAAAAGAGAGATTCTCACATAAGTACGCTGTTCATCTACTTCAACTCAGCTTTCAACACCATCATCCCTCAGAGACTGTCTCTCAAACTGAGCGGGCTGGCTCTCAGCACCCCCTGGTGAACTGGATATTAGATTTCCTGACTGACAGGCCACAGTCAGTCAGAATCGGCACCAACACCTACACCACCTTTACCCTGAGTACAGATGTGCCACAGGGCTGTGTCCTCAGTCCACTGCTCTTCACATGCCTGACCCACGACTGCACTGCAGAGACCAGATCATAACGTTTGCGGACGACATGATTGTGGTGGCCTTCATCACGAATGACAACATTTCTGCATACATGAAGGAGGTGGCGATAGTGGCTCAGTGGTGTAAGAGCAACAACCTCTCTCTAAATGTAGACAAAACCAAAGAAATTATCATCGATTTCCGAAGATCCAGCACTGTTCACCCACCTCTCACCATGGACGGCACTGTTGTTGAGAGGGTGAAGATCACCAAGTTCCCGGGTGTCCACTTCACTGATGACCTCTCCTAGTCCCTCAACTCCTCCTCCATAGCCAAGAGGGCTCGACAGCATCTGCACAGCGGAGGCAATAATATCATAAGCCTGGTCTGTAGCTGCGTAACGGTCTGGTACGGGAACTGTAACGTCTCAGACTGTAACGTGCTTTAGTGGACAGTGAGAGCAGCTGAGAAGATCATCAGTCTGCCCCTCCCCCCAGATCCACTACTACAACAGAGCCATAAACATTTTAAAGGACCTTTCCCACCCGCTACACAGACTCTTTTCTCTGCTCCATCAAAGCTTCTGCTCCACCTCTACCAGGCTGTGCAACAGTTTCATGCCACAAGCCATCAGAACTCTGAACACACACTGATATCTGGACTGACTCTTCAAATTCCTCTAAAAACCATATACAATCTACCTCTAAATTGCAACTGCACTTCACTCACATATGAAGTTTACATCTCTGCACCCTACCTCTACTTACTTATTATCTCTGCACCATTTATTTACTGCCCGTTTGCACCTTGCACGCCCTGTTACTGTAATGTTAAGTGTACTATATCTTGCACCGAGGCCATGGAGAAACGCTTCATCGGTCTTTGTACATGTATGAAGCTGCTGATGACAATAAAGTAACCTTGAACCTTGGATGGACAGAGCATGTGGCTGATGACATCACAGATGCTACATGCATATTGTTATGTATATATTGTTTATACTCAAATCAAGTTAAATAAATTAAAAATAAAATGACGTAAAATATATACATAAAGGGCTATGTAGGATCACACGTGCACATATGACAAAGATTAAATTCCAGGTGGCCGGAGACAAGGCCTACCCTGGTACGGGAGGTACTCGCTGACCTAAGCACAAAAAGGGGATTAGTGACCCCACAAACACACTTAAACACACACACACATATATACTAATAACAAGGGAGGTCAGCACTCCAACTTTTATTGCTCAAAGATTTAGGGGCCTACCGACAGCAGAGTGGACCTCAAGGACAGGGGTCCACGCAACCCCCTCCCCATACATCCTGCCTTACATACAACTCATCCAACACGCCAACAGCCCAAGGAAAGTTTCTTCTAAGTCAGCTTTTGTATACCCGGTAAATCTCTTTACTTATGAGCTCTGTGGCCCTTATGTTACCTTTGTGGCACGTTAGCGAGATCTGCGTGCTCTACCATGCTGCATTAAAAGAACTGAATTAAAATGTACATCATCTATTCTGGAGAGCTGAGCTACTGGGATATGCCGCACCAACCCAAAATATGTCGTTCCTAGACGTGCAATTTAAATTGGTATTACCACAAACTAAAGATAAGATGTGCTGTTTGAACATGAATATGAATATATAATTTAATGTCTGTACAAAGTGTAGCATCTGCTGAGGTGCAACCCAAAACACCTACTGTATACAGTATACTGATGTGAGTCAGTAACATGCATAATATACGTAATTGTTAATCACTTAATACAGATGGTATGAGGTGTGAACCACTAGGCTGGTATGGCACGTTTGGTGTTAATCTGATGGAAAAGCACCCCTGATTCCAAATCTGGTCAGTGGTTACCATGAAAGTGTATGGATCAAAAGGTACACCAGCTTAATGAAAATCATCAGTGAAGGGAATTCAGCCTGGTCATAAATCCCAAAAGGACCCCCACAGACACCCCTCCAAAAGCCCGCCAAATGGATGTTCAGCCACTGGATCAGGTGTAGAATTCCTGGTCATCCCTATTCATGAACTTTAGACCATAAAACCTGCCACCTCAGAACAAAGCCTCGGGAAGAGCAGAAAACACATCAGCCTAGGAGAAGAGAAGCCCTCAAGAAGCCCTCCTGAAGCCTGCCAGTGAAGACCTGCCACCCAACAGAGAACTGCAACCAAGACAATGCCTTTCACCTTTAAGCTTCGCAAGGAAAGAGAATCCAAGGGGCTCCGCTCCAACAACCGCTCCAAACGCCGCGCCTTTCTGAGTGCCATCATTCTGTCAGCTCATCAGCCTCTGCAACCAACTGCCAAGACCCCCCAAATCTGCAACCAAGTAAACCAACTCCCTTTCATTCTAACAACCTAAGTTGTTCTGTTAAACTGCTATATGACTTTAGGGTCGTGTTTCCACAAACTGGGCTTGCTTTGCAGAACAGTATTTCCCTTTTGAGGTTACTTTTTAAATCTGGTCATTGCATTTCCATAGTTACATTCTGTCTGCTTCTATCCCATTTTTTCGTGTTTGTTGTTTGTGTTAAGTGTAATGTCTGTCTTATGTTACTTGTAGTATTAGGAATAAATGCATGTCTTTTACACAACTTCAGCCTCTGTTCATTGAGTGCTCACAATAGTCCCTGCCTCATCTAGCTACATGCTCTAAAACCTCAAACTCACCTGATATATCGCGAGACTCTCTCTCATCGGCCGTGAGAGGAGCGTCGCTACTAATCTTTTACATTACTGGTGATGCAGCTCGTTGGACGAGCATTCTAACCCAGGTTACTAAGCAATACTGGTAATTAGTGAATCCCATGTAAGTCTCATATTAACAGACTCACAGGGATACTGCAATTGAGTTTGGAGGAACCAACCATTCGGCATAACAATTTTATTAATAATCATCATTAAATAACAATTAATTAAAATTTAATTAATTTCAAAACATTTTGGTGGAGATATTAAAATATACCTGAGCTAATAATTCCTACAGCTACCTATAATATCTAACTCTGACAACTGAACTAAAATGATTTATTCATTTATTTTGTCACTATTATCACAATTGTATTCACGTAGCAAACAGTTTAGTCCAAAACAACATGCAGATGCAGATCCAACAGCAGGGTCAGGTCAGAATAAAGGTCCTTGCTCAAGAGGCTAATGGTGACAGGACTCCCTGATTTGAACTGACCATTTCTCAATCACAGAGAGAAGTCCCACCCCACAGATCTGCACATCTTGTCTCTTAATTCGATTGTATAAATACCCTGGAAGTCAAAGACTACTGATAGTGTCATTTCCTTTGTACACTATGCCTTACAGTCACCTGTTCTTTTCCTGTGCTCTGCAATATTCATGGGAGGGATTAACAAAGCAGCCCAACAGGTGGATACGATCTCGTTATTAGACTCCAAGCCAAAGAAAATCACACCAGTTCACTACTTACGGACCGCAATCAAGCATGATATTACAGTTTAAAAATTTAAACCCACTGAATATGCTTTACAAAATAATTGAACAGTAATTTTGCATCAGTTTTCAAGAAGTAAATAACTTTCTTGTATTATGGTCTTTAAAGTAACAAAACCAAAAAACACTTTTTGTATTCTGTATGAACATTTCAAAATACTCAGGTAATAATTTTTACATGAAAACTACATAGTAAACACATAAAAATTCAAAGAATTTACATGAAAATTTATAGATTATATGGTGATTGTCATGATCCGCCCGTCCGAGCCTCGTGTGTGCCGCGCCCCCCTCGTTACCTCGTGTTCGATCCTAATGTAAACCACCTGATTGTATCTTGTATTTAGTCCGCGTCTGAAGTCCGTTTCCCCAGATGTGTCATAGTGGTGTACTGTGGCATTACTCGGTGTTCCTGTGTCTGCCCTTCGTTTGGAGATTAAACCCTGTTTTCCCCCGATACCTTACACGCTGGTCATTCTGCCCGCCCGACGCCACCTACACCCTGCACGATGCGTGACAGTGATAAAAACCAGTTACAGGTTATATGGTGAGTGCATCCTGGACAGGATGTCAGGCAATCACAAGGCACATGTGATTACACATTCATTAGTCCATCTTCCAGCTTCATATATCGAACAGGGTCACAGGGGACCTGGGACCTCAAAAAGATACTTGAAGTGAGTATGCAACTTTTACGCAAAATCTTACATTTATCAAATGACACCAGATAGGGAAATAACGTGTATATTTACAGAAATATACACAGCAGAAAGTGTACAAAACTTTTTTGGGAAAAGGCGACACCTATTGTAAAGCAGCGAATTGCAGGTAAACTAGTTAAATCACCACAAACATGCAAACAATTCATATCACCAACCCAAAGTCAATCTGAAAATGTTAAGTGGGATTTATTGATTTTCCATTTATTTGTGTAAGCCAAAGCCTATATACTTGCCTTGCAGGATTTAATTTGCTATTCCAAATAATACGTCTTGTCAGTTCTTGCCATGAATCGAAAATGTCACTTGATGCACTAAGTGTGAATTAGGCATCAAATATTTGTGAATTCAATAATCCCACCCAGCCATATCCAGTCCACGTCCAAGGCTCCCCAGTCATTCTTATTATCCATTGTGGGTTATTACTCATTTAGCTTCATGTTTTAGTTGCCTTGACACGCTGCCTGGGTGCAAGATTTTCTTATTTTCTAAGATTTTGAGTGCTTTCTTGATATATCTGCCTACTGTTTCTGATCCTGTTCTGTCATTAGATTCTGAGTTTGTCTTGCCCCTGATCACTGTTTGCACCATGTCCAACCTGCACCTGCCACCTTTAGCCATTTATCTTAGATTCTGTTTGCTCTAGCTGTTTTTGACATGGACCCTGATTTTGTCGGATCGATTGAAGTCCCCAAACTCCATCATTCCTTGCCGTAACAGAGAGTGCGATATGGCCTAATGGCATTCATGCTGATAACTATGTACACAGAGGAATTAGAAAGGAATGAGTTTTCGTGGGCCACGAGAGTTTTACTCATTTGTTTACACTATGTGTAATATCTTTGCATTTTGTCTGTTTTGCTTTACATGTATGTCTGTATTCTATGTAAGTTTCTGCTATACATGAAGAATTTCCTCCATGACCAGTAAAGTTTGTTATTTTGCACAAGATCAAAACTGGTTTCCGAGCCAATTTAGACTTCCATTCTTATCCAGTTATGTGCTGCTCTGGGCCCAGTGTCTGGGAGACCAGTCACTCGCACTATACCTGTATATATATATAGGTTCTGATTATGGTTTGCTTTCTGTCAACAGGCACCTTCGGGACACCAGAGGGATTAGAGATATCTCACCAACATTCAGCTCCTTAATGCCTGCTGTGTTGGACAGCGTAATAAAAGTTGGCACAATGAACTATCAAACGAAAGAACTAAATTTGCATTAATGTTTGGTTTTCCTGATGTAATTGGGACAATTGACACGTTGCAATAAGAAAACCTCAAATCTAAGTTTATTTATCAAATCCACAACAGTACACTACAAATCAGTAAATGCAGGCAGCGAATTGAGCCCAAATAGAGCTGCTTTTGTCAATCGAATGCCATTTCCTTCTACTAATTCACAAGTCATCTGTGATGCTGACATGATATTGACAAATATAGCACCTTCCTTGTCTGGGTTCATTCAGGATTTCATTTAATTTTGAGTCTAATGTACCACATCAGTATGGCCTGATTGTCCTGGTGCAATGCCACATTATCGGACATCCCCCGCTACAGATGCCATACACGTGTTGAAGTTTGAGGGTGTTTATGTCGGTTTGCCCCTAAATAGTTAGTCATACTGGCTCTGCATGTAGTAAGTTCTATCTTCAGATCCGACCACTTCCTTTTTATTTCAGATATAGTGCGTTGTGTAGAGCTAACAGAACAAAGTGAAGCCGCGATGTGTTGCCATTCGACATACGTTTTTAGATTCACTTTTATGATCATCACATAATGGCCAAGTACTCAGACAATGAACCGCAGTTTGGCGTCTTATCTGAAAGTGAGAAATAGTGCAAAAGTAGTAGAAGCAGCTGTACAATATATACAATATATCCATCCATTCATTTTCTGAAACTGCTTGTCCCATTCAGGGTAGCAGGAGCTTATCCTTAAGTCTATGAGCACAAGGGAGGCAGCCGCCCAGGATGGGCACCAACCCATCACAGGGCACAAGGCAGGCAGCCACCCAGGACGGGCACCAACCCATCACAGGGCACAAGGCAGGCAGCCACCCAGGGCGGGCACCAACCCATCACAGGGCACAAGGCAGGCAGCCACCCAGGACGGGCACCAACCCATCACAGGGCACAAGGCAGGCAGCCACCCAGGGCGGGCACCAACCCATCACAGGGCACAAGGCAGGCAGCCGCCCAAGATGGGCACCAACCCATCACAGGGCACAAAGCAGGCAGCCACCCAAGGCGGGCACCAACCCATCACAGGGCACAAGGCAGGCAGCCACCCAGGACGGGCACCAACCCATCACAGGGCACAAAGCAGGCAGCCACCCAAGGCTCGGCACCAACCCATCACAGGGCAAAAGGCAGGCAGCCACCCAGGACAGGCACCAACCCATCACAGGGCACAAGGCAGGCAGCCACCCAGGGCGGGCACCAACCCATCCATGGGCACAAGGCAGGCAGCCACCCAAGGCAGGCGCCAACCCATCACAGGGCACAAGGCAGGCAGCCACGCAGGGAGGGCGCCAACCTATCGCAGGGCACAAGGTAGGCAGCCGCCCAGGACAGGCACCAACCCATCACAGGGCACAAGGCAGGCAGCCACCCAGGGCGGGCGCCAACCCATCACAGGGCACAAGGCAGGCAGCTGCCCAGGACGGGCACCAACCCATCACACGGCAGACACACACACACACACACACCATTCACTCACTCTAAAGGGAATTTGGTAACTCCAATTAATTACAACATGTTTTTGGACTGTGGGGGGAAAGTCAAAGTGAAGTCAAAGTCTTTATCAATATTGCCATATGCACAGGACATACAAAGGATTGCAATTGCATTTCTCTTGGACCCACAGGGAGTCACAAACAAACAACAAGGAAACACAACATAAACCGGAAACCAGAGTAAATGTAAAACCCTACAATGATACATGAAAAACATGCAAATTCCACACCCTTGGAAGCATGGCAGAGAGGGAAACCCTTTGATTCTAAATTTCTCTTGTTGGTTTTTATATACAGTTGCTGTCGTTAGACTTTGCAAGCAGAAAGGCTTGATTTGCATATTATGAAAATGTAGCTCATTTGCACAGATCATTTATGGTTATTTGTGGGCGGCAACTTAACAGGACCTCAGGCTAATGCACATGTGCACATTTACAAGGTAGTCCCAATATATCAAGGGGAAATTGTGCACATATGTGTGTACACCAGGGTTTATAACTCCAGATTTGTTTAGCTTTTTTGTTTTCTTCCAAATGCTTTTTTCCATGATGAAATTTATGCAAATCTTGGCAACTGAAGCCCCTGTGTTCCAAGTAACATAGATTATAAAACTGGGGTATAAGCTGGACAAGATGCCAGTCCAACACACGTTATTATTTTTATTACTGTTGATGTCACCAAGAGAAGTGGTCCGAATAGAGAGATGGATACATTATTTCAATAGGCTACGGTATCAAAGGTCTCCTAAGATAGGATCCACTGTCATGTTTAGTGACAGACCCCTTATATTACATGACATTCAGGCTAAACAGACTATTTTCAGTCTTCAGTCTATGCTGTCAGCAGTAAGATGGTGGTTTTTCCAGTCTTCTAAAACAAGGAATTTTTTTTTCTTGTTTTCTCACCTGTGACAAATTCAATACATTGCTCATTACTCTGATCCTTGTATTGTGCACACTGGATAAAACCTTTTGGTAGCACTTCATAATGCATTCATGGAACATTTATAAGCAGCATGCAAGTACACCTTAACATCCCTTAACATCTTTGAAATACATTAACAACATTACATGATTATATAATTATAATGCTTGATATTATTATATAATGTTTGTTATTAATGTATATTACAGCTGTTAAGGGATGTTAAGGTATACATACATGATGTTTATGAATGTCTTATGAATACGTAATGGATACATTATGGAGGGGTACTGAACATTTTATGAATGCAATATAAAAGCATTATGAAGGTGCAGTTAATGTAAAGCGTTACTGACTTTTTAAATATCTTCATATCTTACAGGATTGTTATAAAGCAGGTACTTCCCTAACTGTGAGCTATGCAGTAACCTCCACTGGCTTTGAACTTTTTCTACCATGGAAGGTTTTCATAAGTTATATTAAAACACTTTATCCAGGAAAAGCCTGTTTTAAAATTTCATTGTAACCATTCTATAAGGTATATTTTAAAGGTTTGCATTCTTTGTCAAAATCTTTTTGTCAGTAGTTATTTATTCTAACGCAGGAAGAGCTATGGAAAATAAAAACACTTTTAGAGTGTAACAGAGTGCAGCAGCAATTTGAACCAAAGTTTCTTTACGATTAAAGTTAACTTTGTTTAAGATTAAATTTAGAGCTGTGTTTGAGAGGCAGGTGAATAGAGAATTGCAGTAATCTAAACAACATTAAATGAAAACATGAATTATAGACTCAGAAGAAAGAGCACAGTGTTTGGTAACTTGGAGATATTTCTAAGCTGGACAAAAAAACATCAAAAACACCCCCTGCCAGTTTCTTGAACGTAACCAAGTAATGTTCAATGTCATCATTGTCCTCCAGCGTTACAAGCCTTGGCTGCTGGTCTTGCTCCCCCACTCTTTTTCCTTCTGGGGTTCTGTCCTGCTCTGTAGGTGGGTGACCTGGTGAAATGAGATCTTCAAACAATCCCTGGGCCTTTTCTTTTGCATAAAGTGCTCGAGCATCCTTGATAGTGCGATGAGGGCTGCTTCTCCTCCAGATCTAGGGACAATAGCGTGCTAGGTGGAAGGTTCTGAAGCTCCACCTGTAGCCGCAATGACATCACCTGCCTCTTCCACTTGGCCCCCGGATGCTACAGCTTTCTTTGGCATCACGACACTTTACCGGTTCCCAGTTCACCTCCTTGCCAAGTGCAGTATCTTCTCAATAGGATAATGGAACATCACTTCCCCACAAGCGCCAGTAATCCCATTTCAGACACCACCTGCTAGGATGCCCATGTAGCCTAGGAAAGTTAAGAAAGAAGACTGCAGTTGTAGGCGGTGAGAATTTTTCCAGTAAATATTCCCCACAGAATTTACATGGGTACATAGACAAGTAGAAAGTAGGCAACAACCTAGGGAATATTCATGATTGTGAGTGGCACGAGAGTTTGATGGGGCACTGGGTGGCAGGAGAGCCCTCAACTGGGTAAAGGCCAGAAATGCCAGCGTGGGCTTGGTGCGATAAGGGGCAGAAGGTACGGACTTCAGACTTGATTTTTGTTGGACAAACCTGCAACAACGTTGCTGCCTTAAAATAGCAACATACCAACAATGCGTCCAGCCATGCCTCATTTAAAAGACACCACTCCTTTTAAGCAGAAAGCGAGCGCAAAATCATTTATGACGCGTACACGTGGTGTGAAAATGCGTAATGCGCTGGTATGAAACTAGCAAGACCACTTTGCGTTGCTCTTTGCGGAAGTAGAAAACAGAGCCCACTGTCTGTTTTAGCAGGGAGAGGGGAGGGGGTTTGGAGGGGTGGGTTAAGGAATGTTATATGAATATATTTAAATAACAAATGTCACAAAGACATCTGGTAGCTGCTCTGCCGCTAGAATGGCATTGGCATCTCAGAATGCTTCTCCTGGAACACCCAATCTGCAAGAGAGTCTTGTTTTTATTACACATGAAATTGAGCTGGCGTAAAGTTACTTTTATTAACTTTAGGCTGTTTAGCAGAGGTACACAGAATGTTGTAAAATTAATGTTTAATGGTATGAGATGAAATATGTAATGCATTGTTCCACCCCATGTTCTTTTGGTAGGGTTTATCAATATTCCTTTTTGTTCACAATCAGGTTGAATTAAAGCGAGGTTGAATTCACTTGTGAATGGACCCACAAAGCACTTCCGGACATCTAATGAGTAGCTAATTTCAATTTTTATACTAGTAGCCAACAATTCTTTTATTTCTATCCTTCAAATTTCCAGCCATATCTGCTGATGGCAGCTCACAACCTGGTAACAGCTCCCCTTCCCACAGAAGCAGTGCTGGTAGGTTATCGGTAATGATGCCAGGATGAATGAGGGTGCTACGGTGGGGCACCATGATCCACAATGTGGCTCACCGAAACAGAACTTCATTAAACCCAAAAAGAACACCAAAGGACAACGGGGGGGTTAAAAATCAACAACTAAACCAAAAAGTAAACAGGACATGGGTAATTAAGACATGAGGACTGAGAAAGAAGCTGAACAGAGTGGGAATGAGGTATGTGTAACCCTTGAACGATTTGGTTAACTGTCCCCCTGCTAAAACAGAAACAATAAGTTGATACTGAAAAGTACAGACATCAAGACTTGCAGCATTAAAAAACCCACGCTTAAGGAAAAATAAAACACCACACACCTAATACATACGTGATTTAGCCCCATAGAAATCCAGCTTCGTAATTCAGGCCCCAGATAAGATCTAGCAACGGCAAGATGGAATCCCAATACGAGGGCAAAGACCGATCAGTGGGCAGGCGAAGGGCAACCAGAGGACAAGACAAAAACTTGGAGTTTAAGGATGAAAATAGAAAATGCAAAAGAAAAAAACCCAGACAGAGAGGGTAGAAACCACAAAGGAGTCACTTAAACTCACAGTGAACAGAGACGATCTCGCATCTGGTAGACACTCTTAATACACATAAGTAGAGGGGTTATTCAGAAAAGCCCAACAGCAGCTGGGGAGGGGCATGGCCCCAAATAAGATTCACGGGTGATTAAGGCATGAGCAGAACACGGCTGCTATGACGGGGATCCCCAGGGGGGCGTGGTCATCATGATAGAGTGTCCACATGAAAGGAGTGATGTCATCAGGACTCCCCCAAGCTGCCCAATCACAAAAGGGCAGCAAAGAGCAATGCATACTGCAACCTCTGAAGCGAACGGCGATTACCAGCCCACCTACTTATAACTTCCTGTTCATGTGACTGAACCTCAATACACATGCTCCTGATCATTAGGTTTCCTCCCTCTAGATCCCCATAAAATGAATCTTCACAAGAGAAGAATTGAAAAGAACAACCTACAAACTATAGACAAAAAAACTTATTCTCAAGGTTTGCACAAGCAAGGAGAGTGGGATCTCATGGGAGGCAGGAAGCAAGTGTGAATATATCAGGAAATAAGGTAGAAACAAAACAGCAGGCACAGCCTAGAACAGGCCAAAGCTAAATGCAAACTACCAAAAACTATCACTCACTAATGGAGCCGCCTGAGATTGAACCAGCGATGCAGCAATCAAGGAAGCGCCAGGGTTTAGCACAGAAAGCCAAACACCAGAGAAAGGAGAGACTCTAACTTAAACAGGGAATGACACAGGTGGAACACATGGAGACTGATTAGGGATGATGTAATGGAGAGATACACTGCCTGACAGTGAAAGACCAGAAATCCCACACAGACAGCTGTCTAGTGGTAAGGTGACCAGATAATCCATGTCACAGAGGACACTTTGAATTGGGACGGGACTTGTAAACTACCATTTCAATTGAAAGGACCAGGATTTCACTTAAGCACTGAATGTGTGCTTTGTGCTGATTGGTCTGATTTATATAATCATGCATGTGTCACTAACAATTAAAGTGAAAAAGAGAGCAATCAAAACAGAAGAAGTTTAGCCAAGCACAGGAGATTTTCAGCTTCAAAGTAGTTTGTAAAACCTGAAGTAGCGCGAAGTGCTCCCCCTGAAATGGGTTATCTGGTCCCTCTGTTAGAATTGTGAATACTCAAAAGGCCTGACAATGAGCTGCTGAATGTGAAAGCTATTTAAAGGATTGCAGGGAGAAACGAATAACGGTGTCTTCAATAATCCAGACAAGACAGAATTTGATTACTCTCACATGTACAGTACATATCAACATATCACCATACTCATTGTGTAAATCTTTACATGCAAAATAGTCCAACTAATAGTCATAAACTGGTAGATATATGTATCAGATAAATCAAATTGCTGCCGTGTTAAAAGAACTTTGCGTGCGTGTGTGTGTCACTGTTCTGTTACTTAAGTGCGATCCTTTACAGGACTACATTAAACAAGCGACTTTGTGCAATTCGCCGCCTCCTCGTGTTTGTTCGCTGCTGCCATCACGATGCCTCGATCTGCTCGGCGCTGAAATACACTGACTTTCTGTATTCGCTGCATGATTGAAAGAACAGCAGTTTTCACACCTCAACAAGAGGAAGAAATCTGCAATATGACTACAGCTAAAAATGCGATCAGACTATAAGCAATCTAGAGTGCAAGCATCTTTCATAACATCAACTCTGTCAGCCCCTGCACAATGAATAGGTCATTGAACAGAAATCACCTAAAAGGAAGCAAATCTACAAGGAACGTTTTGAAATGAATAGTGACGGAGGAAGGAGCTGCAGAATTGGTGTGTACTGGTAAGGCCTCGTCACTGCACAGTATTGTAATGCCTTTTCCTTTCATTGTTGTGTAGTGTGACCTGTATATATCTACTTGGACAAAATAAAACAAACTGCATAATATATTTTCATTATGTATATAAAAAATACCTTTCCATCTTTCAAAGAAAGTGAAGCTGGAGGCAAAGGGAGCACCACTGAGTTTCTGTACCTGGATGAAGCAGGTCTCAACCTAACCAGCTCGATGTGGATGAAGCAGGTCTCAACCTAACCAGCCCGATGTGGATGAAGCAGGTCTCAACCTGACCAGCCCGATGTGGATGAAGCAGGTCTCAACCT
>JABFEB020000038.1:4718206-4729122 GCA_019775895.2 Stomatorhinus ivindoensis | reverse complement strand
TCCTGCAATGCTGACTGCTTTGCAGGTTTGGTGGGTGTAAGAGGGGTGGGTGGGCTCTCCTGCAATGCTGACTGCTTTGCAGGTTTGGTGGGTGTAAGAGGGGTGGGTGGGCTCTCCTGCAATGCTGACTGCTTTGCAGGTTTGGTGGGTGTAAGAGGGGTGGGTGGGCTCTCCTGCAATGCTGACTGCTTCGCCAGTTGGGTGGGTGTGAGGGGGTGGTAGAGGGATCTTGGTAGCCAATGGCCTGGAGGAGGGTGAGGCTGGATTGACATATACATCATACCTTAATTCTGTTCAGCCGATATTTTGTGGCATGGCTGAAACTAGTACCCAGTGATAAATATGAAGCACGGAATATTTTGTGCAGGAAGAGTTTTTAACTCAAGGCAGCAGAATCCCACATGCAGAGTGAGAAACATAAACCTGCCAAGTCAACCCACCAACAGACACTGAGTATTTCCCGGTTCTGTTCCGCCTCATCTCCACCACATCCACCTCCATCTCTGATACCAGCACCAGGACAAGCGGTAACAGATCTCTGGACAACATTTGGGTGTACACAAACACAGAAAACAGAAATACTGAGGTGTCTGAACACAGTGACAAAACACCAATGATAGAAGTCAAGTCAGGAGTAGGAGACATTCCACACAATGATCCCAGACTCTGAAATAGCTCTTTTACATGCAGTTCTGACAAACCTACATCAGCATGTTTGGATTAGCCCCATTCTGGTAAGCCCTTTTAACATTAAAAAGCTTGATCAAATACTTATTCCAGATATCCTAAATTCATTTCTGATTAGTCAAAACGCCAATTTAAGATAACTTGAAATACATTTCCGCTAGTTGAAATGGTTATTTAAAATATCTCCAATTACATTTTGACAAGTAAATAGACTTTTCCCATTAATTTGTATTGAACATTCAATTACAGATATTAATAATTAAATTCTGCGTATCTGAGATATGAATTTCAGATATATTTAATTATGGCAGATCATAATTCAAACTTAAGGCCACAGAAAGTAACATAGCAGGGTCGCTGAGTGCACATAATGCGTGGAAGTCAGCAATGCTGTTATTACTCATTAGCAACAGAGTTCCGAACTTCCTCTGGCGTTAACCCCAGCTCAAGAACTGTGTACTGGAAGCTTCATGAATGGGCTTCCAAGGCCAAGCAGCTGCATGCAGCCTCACATCCATATTTGTTGGGGGGGGGGGGGGGCAATTCCCTATTGAGGCCTATGGCTTTAGAAGGAGATGTCATTAAAATTCCTGTATCCTGTGTGTGAAATGGCCAGATTTCACAGTCCTTTTATCCATATAGTGTATCTTCAGTTGACTTCTTACTACTCATAATGTCAAAACTAAATTAGAAATGTCTCAAAATAAAGTTCTTAGCAGTCTTTTCAAAGATATCTACATAGAAGATATCTATTTCCTTAATTGCAATTAAAACTATGCCACATTATACACTTGGGGCTCTTTATCCGCTGTTGGAAATGAGAGAATATCATTGCTCTAAGGTCATTCAGACTTTTGCAAGTTGTCCTATATCAAGTGATAAATTTGCAGGTTTAACTACCTCAAGCAAATATTCAATAGAATAAATTGCTTGTTCACCACATAAGCCTTGATGAAAAGTTCTTTTGAGAGTTTTTACAAAGCTAATCGGCATTTTTTAATTACAGTAAAACCTCGGATTGCAAGCATAATTTTTTCTGGAAGCATGCTCGTAATCCAAAGCACTCAAGTGAATTTTCTCATTACAAATAATGGAAACTCAGATGATTCGATCCACAACCCAAAAGTATTCATATAAAAATGATTAATACAAAATATAAAGTAAAAATACATAAAACAAATTTACCTGCACTTTATCATTGAAAAGAATCGTGGATGCTGTGAGGGAGACGAGAGAGAGAAAAGGAGGGTTATTTTGTAGGACAACTTTATATATAACTAACGGTATCACTGCTATCTGTCGGCTCACTGGAACCTTTTTGTGCGACTTTAACAAGGAACCAATCCAATGACACCACATTTGCCTCCTTCTTGATTTCGCGGAAATTTGGACATTTATATTGTCATTAAACATATTCATTGCTCGCACTGCTGCACCCCTATTCAGGTGGTGCTTTTCTACAGAATTTTGACTATACAAGTGAGGCACGCCGACTGAGACCAAGCATGGGAGATGCCGACTGAGACTGAGAATGGGAGACAATTACCCACAATCCCGCAGCGAGAGAGAGAGAGAGAGAGAGAGAGAGAGGAACCATCGGCTCAGTTGTGATTACGTGACACTAGACAGACAAAACGTATACATAATACTCGTATTGCAAGACCTTGCTCGTTTATCAAGTTAAAATTTATTTTAAAATTTTGCTTGTCTTGCAAAACACCCCCAAACCAAGTTACTCGCAATCCGAGGTTTTACTGTACATAGTTTTGTATCGATAATGTCATGCACAACAAATTTGACTAATCAGAACTGCAATTTAGATATGTTAATCATTGCATTTTCAGATATCTAAAATTGATTTGTGGACAGTACGGAGAATTATTTTTATGTTAAAAGGGCTTGCCCTCTCTCCATATATTTTAAATCAGCTTGTCGCAGATGCTATTAAGGGTTTGTTTGTTTTAATGTTCAACAAGAGCCTTAACCAAACCATGAAAACTAAACACAACTGGATCTGCATGTTCACTACGGGTGCAAAATTCACAGATATTTTGGATCACAGTTCAGGGGACATGGATCAGCCCAGGAGGTACTGCATCATTTTAAAGTAAATAGCAAGCAGAAATTGTTTATGTTTGCACTATGCATTTAGACTACACGGAAGCCTCAGATCAAGCTGGTAATATTAGAGCTCAGAATGAAACATGACACGGTGGGGTTTCATTTAAGTGACACCTTTTTCTTTTTTGTTGGTTGTGTATATTTAAAATGCCACTATGAAAACACACATTGATTGAAATTAAACATTGAAACATAAAATTTTATCGCCCAACCCTTTGGATATGTGTTGCTGATAAAATAATAATGCAATCAACTGCAAAGTCCAAACAAACATACAGTATACGCTACACATTAGTCTACGTTGTGTCGAGCTAAGCAAAAAATACTGCTTTCTGAAACTGGCCCCTGGTCCGGCAGTTCTGTTGTAATACTGACACAAGGTTGAATTTTCATTCACTTTTAATGTTATGTGTTTCCACATAGCTGATGCTTTCGTTCTTTATTTGGACTCTCACCCATAATCCTTCTGCAATATTGTCATGTAATCAAGAAGAAAAATTTGAATCAATGCTATTTAATAATTGAGTAATTGCAACAACACTAATAAAAACATAAGAACGTGAGGAATTCACAAACCAGATGAAGCCATTCGGTCCATCAAGCTTCTTTGGGGAGAACTCAAACAACAGCTTGCTGCTTTGATCTTAAGCAGGAGCCGTTTGTGGGGGACAACATCAAAAGCCTTCTGGAAATCTAAGTCGATCACATCAGAGGCCTTTTTGTGATCAGTTTCTCTTCTAGCTTCCTGAAAGAACTCAAGTAGATTAGTCAAACAGGATCTTCCTCTCCTAAATCCATGTTGGCTACCCCTCAGAATGTTATTTTAATCCAGGTAATGTACCATTTTCGCTTGATTTATAGCCTCCATTACTTTTACAGTTATGCAAGTTATGCAAGTTAAACTAATTGGCCTATAATTTAATTGATTACTTCTATCCCCTATGTGCGTGTCTGTGTAGGTGTGTGTGTGTGCATATATATATATATATATATTAGTCATAGACGATGCTGGATTAGCAATAAAAGTCCATATGTTACTCGTGTCCTATACAGTGATTACCTGTACAAAACAATCATTAAACTCATTTACTATATTAATTACTTTTTCAATTATTAGACCCTTACTATCCTGCAAATTAGTGATTTCAGCACTTTTGGAATTAAAATATTGGAAGAAACTTTTAATGTCAACTTTAGCCTCCAATGCAATCTTCCTTTCGATATTCCTCTTAGCAAGTCTAATATTATTTTTTTATTCAACCTGTAGATTTAGATACTCTTGCCTTATTTTGAAATCATTAGTTACTTTCCATTTGTGGTACAGAGTCCTTTTCCTCCTGACGTTATTCTTAATTTCACTAGTAAACCACCTTGGTTGCAGTTTCCCAGATTTAGTTATGCTGGAAACAGGTTTGAAGTCATGTTGCGCTTGAAATAATATGTTTTTTTTTTATTTCTATGCCTCTTCAGTTTTGCTGTTTAACTCCATCCAGTTTAGAGTTTCCAGTTTCATTCTCATACCATTAAAGTTATCCTTCTTAACACTGTATATTTTTGTTTTGGACTTTGCTCTTCGGGTAATGATCACTACTGTCAAGTGGTTCTAAAACCTCAAATTTTCCAATCCTATCCTGGTTATTAGATAAAACGAGATCAAGAATGGCTTCTCCCCTGGTATGGGGTTTTAGCAAACTGAGTAAAAAAGCAATCCTGAACTAATACCACCATCTCAAGTTCATTTAAAGTAGAGTCAGAGACTATGTCCCACTGTATCCCATGTATATTAAAACACCCATAACTACCACATTATTTTTATTACTCAAAGTGCTGATATTGTAATAATAATAATAATAATAATAATAATAATAATAATGTTGCTGCTGGTGGTATGCTCTGGACACAATTTTGCTTTTGTATTTTTGTTTTCATTGAACATTGTGCATAAGGTGCTATTGATGATGAATAAATGGAAAGCTTAAATGCTGTACAAATCTAGATAACCTTTCATTCTTCATTTGTAAATACTTTGGTCAGCCAACCAGTCAGGAGGAATATGACAAGACAAGATAATACGTTCAATCAGGGTGTTGACAAGACAGTACATTTTGTGTACATCGGGCAGCATTATAAAATGTTCCTGGAGTTCATTAATATGGTAAAAATAAAATAAAATAAAAGACACAACTCAAAAGGATGATGGAAATGTGAAGGAAACTAATTATTATTTTATAGACTCCCCATAGTCAAAGAATAACAGGAAGTCACTGCATGAAAAAAATCATACTTACAATGTCAGGATTTTCCGCAACTCATTTATCCCCAGTAATAGCAAATCAGGAGACACTCAGCGGAGTTTATAATCTGTAGATGGAGATGGAATGAAAAGTGAGGATCTTCTGAAAATGAAGTTGTAGAGGTTAGTTTAGGATTTTTCAATGAATGAGATGCTGATTGAAAATGTGAACAGTTTGATGGAGGATGGAGTTGATGCTCCCTGGGAAGGTGAAGCGAGAGGACAAGAATATAAAGAGATTCTTTTCAGTTTGTCTATTTTCGAGGCAAAATGGTGTTTTGGATGTTTGGTCTGTTTACCCAGCTGGTTCTATTTTGACAGTTCTAATAAACTCCCAACCCACCTTACATTTCCCATCCCAACAGGTTCAAATATTACAAGTGGTGCCAAAACCTGGGTAATAAAAATAATGTAGCGCTCTGCAGACCCAGGTGTCATGGCAGCAGGATTGAGACGAGGAAGCTTAGTTTAAACAGGAGCACTGTTTTATTTCAAGCCCTTGAACGGACCAAACACCAACCACCAAGGACCCGCACTCTTGATACACTCTGCTCACCATGCTGGCCATCCAGACTACTCATGTTGCACACAGTGCGTGCACACGCACACACATGTTATATATGACACATAACATTAAACACTATGATACAACACAATAACAACACAATAGGTACCATCTACACACAGCTATTTACATTATGTACACCAGTTCAGCCTGTTGCTGCCCGATGGGTACCCACAATGCCACAAGAATAATAATAATAATAATAATAATAATAATAAACAAATTGTAACAATAGATTGCACTTATGTAGCTCTTTTCATAACCCAAGGTCACTTTACAAGGAAAAGAAACATATAAGCAGTTTGTAATAGAAATGTTAATTAACCAGGAATGTCTTTAAGTCAGATTTAGAAGTGGAGAATGAAAAAGAGTCACGGAGAGATTGTGGAAGAGAATTACAGAGTTTGGGGGCAGTGGCACTGAATGACGAGCCACCCTTAGTGAGAAACATGGCGCGAGGGACAAGGAACAGATTACAGCTAGATGACCAAAGAGAGCAAGGGGGAGAGAACGGGGTCAGGAGGCCAGTGAGGTAAAGCGGTGCAAGGCTGTGTAGTGCTTTGAAAGTGAGTAGCAAGATTGTGAGTTTAATACGGGACTAGTAAGCAGTGTGACTGTGAGAGAATGTGGGTGATGTGTGCAGAACAATTATTATGAGTGAGGAGTCTCACAGCAGATTTTTCAGGTATGCCAATGAACAGGGAATTAGAATAATTAATACGGGACATGACAAAAGCACCAGAGTTGTTCATCTTTACTAGTGAGAAAGAGCCGAAGTTAAGCAATGTTATAAACATGGTAAAATGCTATTTTGGGGAGGGACTTCATATGCTGATCAAAGTTCAGTGATGGGTCTAGTAGTACTCATAGATTTCCGATAACAGAAACAGGCTTAATGTACACACCATCAATGCAGATGGAGAAATCAGATGTCTTGGGTAATGAAGATTTAGGACCAACAACTAAACCTTCAGTTTTGTCAATGTTTAATCTGAGAAAGTTACTGTGCATCCAAAGCTTTAAGTCAGAGATACATGTTGTTAGTGTTTTGGGTTGGGATTCAGTGGGGGATTGTAAACTGACATATAACTGAACATCATCTGTGTAACCGTGAAAGTGAAGGGCAAGACAACAAATGATCTGACCGAGGGGAAGGATATAAATGAAAAGGAGAAGGGGGCCAAGAACTGATCCCTGAGGGACACCACTTGTAACAGGAGAGGTAGACATGTGCCTAAAGTGATAAATTGTTGTACATGTGTATGATATGACCTTAATCATAGAATAGTTGTCTCAGTATAAATAGAGGACATGTGGGAAAAGAGAACCTGATTTTGTGTCAAATGCTGCATTCAGGTCTAGGAGGAGGATAATGTTAAGCACACCATTATTGGCGGTCCTGAGGGGATCATTGACAACTCACAAAAGACACTGTGATGTTTATGGAAACCAGACTGAACAGGGTACAGGTGTTCATGTTTCATTGTTGCTCTGTGTTTGCAGAGTTTTTATTGGGATAAAGTGCTATACTTGGAGTCACCTTAGAACCCGAAGTACTCTGCCATGTCCTTGGACCAAGCTACTCATTTTGTCCACAGTGGAATAGAAGTGAAACCACTTGGAGTTGTCTCGGACAGTAGGTCTTGGAAAAGGGGACAGACTGTTGTATCCCAATCCTGGCAATTAAACTGCCAGTTGCATCCTCCAGTCCCCATGTCACATGCATTTGTTGACTATACTGTACCAACACGTGTCAATTATACATAAACAATGCCACAAAACATTAGTGGACAAGATTACAGTAAATAAGAAAAAAAATGCTGTGCTAATGATGAGGAAATGTCCTTTTAGTGATAGTAAATAAGCTGACACTCCAAGCCAAACCATATAGTGTAGAAATCAAATGCTTCTGCAGCTGAGTCAATGGGGAATAAATAATATGTTTTACAGAATGTGTCACCACAACAAAGACAGCAAATTCAATCAATTATAGAAGAATAGAAAAATATAGGCCTTCAAGCAAAGTGAAGAGGAATATCACTATTACTGCCCAATGTCTGTTTATGTGATGAGGGGAGAGTGAATCTTCAGATTTAGGACTGTCACCGAGACCTTCTGGATGAATATTTTTTGCCCTGAAAGGTATGCATTAGGCAAACTAAATGCAGCATTTGGTCACATATCAGAACCCAAGCTATTATCCATGATGGTGACAGCATTGTGCTGTTAGGTTGTTTTTCAGTAGGAACCAGATCCTGCAGGCAAATACTGATAGAATTATTTAAATTGTGGTATTCCCTCGGTGTGGAACGCATATGGTTTTGGGAATGGTTTGCTGTCGCAAACACTTTTCAAACTTTGCAGACACATTTGATGAGCAAAGCTCTGCAATTGATCCAAGCATAATTAATGACCCAGTTGTGCCAAATATCTAGTTTGCCAATGAAGGCACTAGCTTTGTTTGTAAGAAGAAACAAGTTTGCATCTCTCCCTTGCATCAGTGTATTCAGTGAATTTGTATTAGCACCCACTTACGGCCAACTATGTTGCCTTGAATTAATCATTGTCCTCCTGTTACTCTCATACTTATGAGGTGATTGAAGTGCTGATTGATTCTCATCGTTTATGAACTGATCATTCTGAGATTCAAATATGCCGTCTATTATTCACCTATAATTTTATTGTATTAAGGTTAAACTGCATAAGCAAGTCTGTTTTCCGTTCTCTGATCACTTATATAATTTGTTTTTCACAAATGACTGGCTCCAGAGTATCCTTATCTTATGTGACAGAATCCTCGTTATGGGAAGCCAGGTATGGCATTCTTTTGCCAACTGGCAACTTTAGTTTCTTTTTTACAAAAATAAGGCACAAGAATATTTTCACATTTTCATCTACTATGTAGTGGAAACAGCAAACAAACTCACACTGAAAACAAGCACTGAAAAAACATTTAAAAATATTTAACAAAAAATGAAGTCATTCATTCAAGTATTATTCATTTAAGTAAAACAAATCACATTTCACATCACTGAAAGCTGCTCAGGCTTCAGGTTTTATTTTTAAGTTTTTCTTCAAAAAAATTAATTTGTCCACATTGTCTGTTGCAAGGGCTGATTGGCTGGCAGTTATTATGTCACCTGCTGTTGAATAAACCCTTTCACTGGGGACTGAGGTGGCAGGTACAGCCAGAAAACATTTTGCCATCATGGCCAGTTTAGGATAAACAGACTCATGAGCCTTCCACCAGGCAAGTGGGTTGGAATCGATTGAAACACATTTTTTTGCCATGTAATGTAGGCATACACTTCCTTGATCAACTGCTGCTGACCTCTTTGTAGGAGTGGAAGATGCTGGCTCTGATGTCACTGGAGCTGGACTGGCCAGTGAAGTTGTTGGGCTGGTATAAGTAGTTAGTGATAATTAGTTAGGTCAATTAGGACAGGAGAAATTATTATGAGGTATTGTCACATAAAATATCAACCTTAATATAAAATACATAATACATACCTGTTCTGTATTGCTCAGAATTTGTGATGAGATTTTCATAGATTTTTGATAACAGGCAGGAGCCAAATGAGGAAGTTTCTTGAACCTTGGATCAAGAGCAGTACACTTTTGAAGAAAGTTCTGAAGACCAGGTTCAGAGTATCTGTTTTGCAAGTTTTCACTGATGACATGCTTGATTTCTCTGGCAGTAGGAGTGTCGTCATCTTTTTGTTCCATGCACTTTAGGATCATTGTTCTGAGAGGTAGGATCATTATAACTGATGGTGCTGTTTCAGTGCTCAGTATTGTAGTGATGGTCTTCAAAGGCTTCATAATCTCTATCACCTTCTCCTCTACACTGACCTCTTGGTCCCACAGGTTGGCAGCCTCCTTGTTTTTGAGGACCTGCTCTGTTAGAGCGGAGTAGATGCCAGTTTGCTGCTCTAGATACCACTCAACCATGTCATAGCTTGAGTTCCAGCATGTGGGCACATCATTGATGAGACAGTGTTTTGGCAAGTGAATCATTTCCTGCTTGAGCTCTAAAATATGAGCTGCTGTTGTGCTTCGATGGAAAAGAGAAACAGCTCTTCTGGTTTTCCCTAGAAGTCGAGATACCTGATTGATTGCCAGTGCTTTTTGTGATGTTAAATTTAAAGTATGGGCAAAGTACCCTATATGTGGACCCAGTCCTGCTTCACTTACAGCATTAACAACATTTCTTGCATTGTCTGTGGTTACTGCGATGCTAGTTGTAGGCCCTTATAATTTTTACTTTGCTACTGTCTCTTATAGCTTCTCAGCTAGGTGAGCGGTAGTGTGCTTTTCATAAACAGGATGCACTTGGAGAGCGGAATTTTTTATTCCCCACTCAGAGCTGATAAAGTGGGCAGTCACTGTGAGATAGCATTCGGTAGCACAAGAGGCCCATTAATCAGTTGTTAATGCCACAGCGGGTGCAGCGGCCAGCTCGCTTTCGATCACAGCTCGTGTACGCCAGTACAGTGCAGGAACCGCTGCCTGGCTCATGTGCACACAGGATGGAATGTTGTAATGAGGCTCGAGCACTTTTAATAAATACTTATAGCCGGGGTCATCTACCACTGCATAAGGCTGCATAGCTGATGAAATATAAATGCCAATTTCTTCTGTAATTTTTTTGGATCTGTCTGCACAGGTATCTTGAGACTGTTTAAAAACTGCCGGGAGCAGCAGTTGGACTTTTTTTTGCCTCGCTCCGGTGGTTATTTTCACATCTGGGTGACGCCGTCGAAGATGTGTTATCATATTTGATGTATTTCCGCACACATACCCCACAGGTGCCGAGTAACGCCGACACACCGACTTTGTCCGATCTATGATTTGCTCTCCATTGCCGTTGTAATTCACTGGGAACCCAAAATAATCCCACACGCTTGATTTAAAAGACGCAGGTGGGTCTTCCAGCTCATCTGTACTGTTTTCAGTAGCCATGTTATGAGTGCTTTCACGAGATGCGAATCAGCTTGAAGCTAAACTTCGCAGTTTAAAGTTTCTGTATGAAACTCACGCTTGTAAATTTAGTTCCACATTGCTTTAATTGCGTCTTCTCCACTTCTCCATCGTACCACGTATTCTCCGTACGACATCATGTACCGGACCGTGACCCATGTACCATGACAGTTCGGAACGAATACATGTACCGTTACAGCCCTATATATATATATGCAAAATAATCCCATATCACAAGTACTATCTAAAAATTATGGTTTTATATATATA
>JABFEB020000038.1:4667449-4687914 GCA_019775895.2 Stomatorhinus ivindoensis | reverse complement strand
ATAGATAGATAGATAGATAGATAGATAGATAGATAGATAGATAGATAGATAGATAGATAGATAGATAGATAGAATTTCAATCACAATTCATTAGGTCTAGTTTCAATACCTTAACCATAACATTCATTAAACATTCGTAAAATGAAAAATTGTTAGCTAGGTTCAGAGCAATAGAGGGACACGCAGATTCATCCTGGGCTACAGAATGTGCTGTTTTTTTCTCTACCTCAGTTTTAAATTGCTTTAGTGAGGCTATGAATAGAATAAATTCCAAGTTCACCTTGTACTCAAGATACTAACAGAACGCTAACACAAACACTGTTATGTAAAAACATAGCAGATAAATGTTGGTTGTTATGTGTATATGAAATTTTCACTCAAATATTCACCCTGAAATGTAACTCTAGGAGGTACATAACAAAGAAATGGTGAGAGATAGAGATTTTAATGTACATTTAATCTGTATATGCAAGAGATGCACTGATGTTAAATTTCATATTGGCAGAATATTAAGTTTTATTTTAGAGTCAGTCACAAGAATTATTTTAACATTTGTTCTGAAATACAAGCAAGAAATCACTATTTTTATGTACACAAGGCAAATGAGTATGCTTACATGGAAGCCTTCAATTATGAATGTTATGTCTAAGGGAACGACCTTGCAGCTGTTCAGAACTATGAGTAAATTGCACATATAAGGCAAAAAAAAATCATAACTCCTACAACTGATGGTGTGCATATACATAGTCACTGAAAATCAATGTGCTGCCACTATTATCCATTCTCAGTTAAGATTGGCTTAAAAAGGCAGTTCACCATAAAACTAGAAAAGGCTTTAGTGATATCTACTTATCTAGGTTATTCTGATGGGAGTTGCCTAATTTTGGAGATGTAGGCTTGTTAGAAATGTCAGGCTTCTTTCAAATATAATGGGAGTGTATGACATACTTCTTGTGGTGGCTGAAGAGCCAAAAAATACATTTGAAAAATTCAACAGCAATATCTCTTACCAGAAATCCAAGAAAATAGAGATGCTAGGACCAAGATATCTGATTGGCTGATCCTGGCTCCTCTAGTTTCTTGGACCGACCTCCTTTAATGTGATTGGTTATTTTTCTGTACCAGTCATTTTTCATTCTGCCCTCATAACATTTTTATGATGTTAAAACTCCCATGAGCAAAAACTTGCTTAGAAAATGGTGTGACTTTTTCCCCCTTTAAAACTGGAGTCCACTCAGGCCAGCTGGAGGAATCCTAGACTGGCAGCTGACCATGTAGCCATGTGTTGGCATGAAAAAAAATAGTGTGCCTATTCTCCTTGATTACTCCATGTGGCACTAATATCTGTGTTCAGTACTAATTATATCTACCCTAAACAAAACTGGTTATTATTTTATGGAAAATTGAATATGCTAATGTATTGATTAGGTGCATTTATTAACTAAAGTAATTTAAGTTATTGATTTAACAGGTTGTCATGGAATATCCAGTGACATTAGTTTATGATATCATCTCACCTTCTCTACTCTACCATTTATTTTGAAGCACCGACTAACTGGAAACAAATTACTAAGACCACATAAGCACATTGGGGTCTATTGTCCCATCAGGCACTTAAGTCATAAAAATGCTTAAAACGTTACACACTTTTTAGTTACATGTATTCTCCCCTCATCAGTGCTGAGTCATGGTGAAGAAAGAGACAGCTCTGAATGAGGAGATAAACACGGGTGTCAGGGGTGTAGCAGTACTTTCTGCAGTTGAAAGTCCGACGTCTTTTAATTGGTAAACATCGTTTTCATTTTTATTTGTTATTTGTTATTTTTTTTAAATATTAGTTTCTATTTTCATTTGTTTTACTTTACAATGATAACACTGGTTCCAACAAGCCCAACCCACACAAACACACTGGCACCGTCAATCAACGTAGAATAAGCTGATATCATGTTCTGCATACCTGACCATCTTGTCTTCCCCATAACGTGGCCCTGATGGTCTCGTCTGGTGCTTGTAACCCCTTGTTTGTCCTTGTATTTAAGTACCTTGTTAGCCACAGTTTAGTCATTGATGTCGTACCTTCCTGTTGCCTGTGCCCTCAATCTAGTCCTCCCATTTCTGATCCCTTGCAATCCTGTTTTACTATCCCTGATCATTTAGTTCAAGAAAACCCTTTCCCATTCCACCAACATGCCGGCTCTTGAGTCCTTCAAGTCATGCCAGAATGACTGGACTCCAGAAATTGCCCAGAGGCCATCCCCAGGAGCCTCTTGTGCTACGCATCTCTGTTTGCATGCTTTCCTCTGCACCCCATTATCAACCTCAGCCCCGATCCTCCAGTCCACACACCTCAAATGTTCGAGGACAACCCACCGATGGACCTGCTCAGCAAAAGAAATTTGGAGGGGCTCAATGAGCCTGATGAACTCAGTCAGCCTCCTGCTATGCAGATTGCCCTGCTTGTGCCAACCATGCACTGGTTATGGCACTGGGGAAGGGGGTCAGAGACCCAGGGTGTAATCCTGATGTGGAGGGCAGTCTCACGGACTTATGACCCGAATGAGTTCCCCAGCCTCAGTGTGGAAGGCTCAGGTTGAGAGTCAGAATCAGGTTTATTGACTAAGTAAGGTGACACTTACAAGGAATCTGACTTGACGCTTACTCCAAGATGCATAAAACATAAAATATTTCATTAAAGTGGGCATAACTGAACCTAAATTAGAGGAAGCTATGCCAAAGCTGATTTTGCCTGAGACTCTGGTCCGGCAGAGCTCACTGCAATCTCGCCACATGCCGTTTCTCCAGAGTCTGCTGCGATCTTGCTGCATGCCACTTCTCCAGAGTCTACTGCTTCTTGGTAAAGTGAGGCCACCTTGCCCACCAACTTGCCTCAGCTTCACCCACCGGCTCCCTGCAGCTTGACATGGAATGGTCCACCAGCTCCCTGCAGCTTGACATGGAATGGTCCACCAGCTCCCTGCAGCTTGCTGTGCCCCCAGAGCCCATCCTTAACTTTGCTGCACCTCCAGAACCTACCCTCCGGGTTCTCAGCCCAGAAGGCGCCGCTACACTACGCTGCAGGCTCCCAGCCCAGAGAGGGACACTCCTACTGAGTCCCAGGCTCCCGGTCTAGGAAGGGCCATGTTGCCACACATAACCCTATGGCAGCTGTGCCACCCGAACCTGATTCAAGGGTCCCAGCTTTGCCTCGCTCTCCTCCAGATGTCCAGGTGCCGCTGGTCCCTTGGCATTGGGGCCCAGGGTTCTGCGGGTGATCCCTCTGATTGATTGTTTGACTGAGAAAGAAAGAAAGAAAGAAAGAAAGAAAGAATAGGCAGAGAAAGGGAAAATAGTCAGCCTTCAGATAAAGGTGACCCTCCAGGAGATCAAGTGAGCAATCAGATGCCCAATGAGGAGGCACTTGGAACGACTGTGCCTTACCAAACACGTTCAAGTAATCACAGTATTCAGCAGGAATTGCTGACCGTTTCCTCTGGCTCAGGGTCTCATTAGAATAGGTATGGACAAACACCTGGATAAACGCAAAAGAGATCATGACAACAACTCCCGTGATCCCCAATCCTCATGTGGGTTATGGTCACGCAGCCAATGGTGTCCTAAAGTAATGGAATCTCGGGCAGCTACATTTGTTCCCAATGGCACAGTCCCACTTGCCGAGTCAGCAGAGCGGTGCAGTGCATCATTTTCCCATGGAGCTTGCTATCTCATTGTCACGTATGGCTAACAGGGTCAGCGGTTCTGGACTTATGACCTAAATGGCTTCCAAGGGAGTGATCGATAAAATTACCCGAAGCCCTAGGGTCCAGAAGAGCTTTAACATTGCTCTTTTTCTCCCCCAAAGCTGATTAACACAGGTAAGGTAACTTGGGGTTGTATTATTTGGAGTACAGACAGGCCTACCATCTTTGTGATGCTGGGGGCACACCGGACAATACCGAAGTCCCAAGGCTCCTCAGAATAGAAACAGAAATAATTTTGATATCGCCTCTGTCTTTCCCCTCAAATGAGGGGAGCACAGCCCAGCTGTATAGGCTTCAAATTCTCCACAGAAGAGGTGGTGGCAGCAGCATGCACTTCTGCTCGTGTACTAGCAGCGACGATCACAGACATTGCAATCCTCTGTGATCGACAGCCTCATGTGCTCATAGAAAGGGAGAGCTTCTCCACAGTAGATGTTCTGCAGATTCAGGGCCCAGCGATGCAGGACTTTTAAGTAGTCAACCAGTCATCAGAGACCTGCAGCGCTCATTCGGAATTCCAAGGAGAAGTCTTGGTTCCCTGCCGGAGATCACAGAGGCGGTGCTCCAGACTGCATCCAACGGCAGAATGATCAAAGACCTCCCGGAAGGCTCGTTGGAACTCCTTTAATGAATCGAGGAGCTGGCAGTCTTTTAGTCAAAGAGCCGTGGCCCATTCTCATGCTCTTCCTGGCAGCAGAGAGTTGATGAAGCAAACCTGCAGCGCATCCTCAAGGAAGCGAATGGGGTGCTCATCTGTATAAAGCATGCACTGCATAAGAAATTACCAACAGTGATCGGGATTGCCATCATACTTCTCTGGAAGCACCACCAATACCGGAGAAAGGAATCAGGTAGGGTAGCCTGAGATGTTTGTCCCTGCAGCAGCAGATGATGCAGTGCAGTAAGTTAGTTTTTACTTGATCTTGCAGCTGCTGGGTCTCGGCAGGGTTCATATTTATTTTGGCAAAGTACTCTGTCATGGCGGAAGACCGCAAACAGGGGACCTCAATACAAGAGACCAATAGCTTTATTTGGAAGTCCACACAACCAGATCCAAAATGCAAGGACTGAAACGTAGTTGAGGAAGGTGGTCCAGAAGGATTCAGGCTGAGGGGAATCCATGCAGAGAGTAGACAGGATACCAGGAACACCAGAAAGGATGGGCGGGCAGAGACGGGAGCAGTCAAGACCAAGGGAGGCAGGGCAGGAACAAGCAATGCCAGGAACAGGCAGGGCAGGAGCAAGCAGGGCAGAGACTAGCAGACTTGAGACAACATGGACTAGACAGAAGGTGGGGTAAGAGAACAGTTCAGAACAGTGCATCTGGCAGACAATGCTTTGCAAAGGCTGATTTATGAGCCACTCTTTTATAGTGCAGGATGGGCAGAGAGCTGTTTCCTACTATTGAACACTCAACACCCCTAAGGGCATGACGCTTGTCCTGAATTGGGATAAATTGCACTTCAGTGTTATTCACAAATAATCTAATACTGCTCTAAAAGTTAAGAATTCTAAGAATAGGTCAAGTACAATTCATATGCGTACTATTCTTCAGTTAAATAGTGCAATATCTTTGTAGAATTTGAATTTCTTATATCCGTATTGTATTGATGAAGGGCTGATATGAGAGGTTGGCTTTTCATAATTAATTATCTAATACAGTTGATTTCCTCAGGCAATTTAAACACCCTGATTCTGTCTATTACTACAAGATTTTTCTCTGCATCATTTATTCAAATTCTGTTCCTTAATAACTTACCTGCTGTGCTGGGATTTCTAAATGAAAATAAACCAGAAGATGAAGTCAAACAAACCCCTGACCTTAAAAACTGCATTCATTATTTTTAAGCCTCAGCATGATGATAAGTAACTAATACGACTTTAATGTGTTACATATTGAAAGTCAAGTAATTTATATAAAAAAGCAAATAATATAATTTGATCATGATGTGTACATTCCTTTCACTTAAAAAGTTTTCAAAAATAATACAAACACCAGCAGTGCATAAGGTTTTCACTGGACGACATCATGAGCTCCTTAAAGAAGTGAGTGTTCATTCTGTGGCCTTAAGCAGCATTAAAGGAGGCACAGAAGGGGTGTAATGCGGTCTAAACGTACAGACCATCAAGTCAGAAGGCCGTGATACAGACAGCATGGTGGAATTTTATTGACATATTTGATTGCTATTTTCTTTGTGTGATCAGGAACATCACAAGCACAGAGAAAGTGATGGGCTTGAATTTCCTTTCATGGAATTCAGGTGTTTCATTCAGACCCATTGCCACAGGTGTATAAAAAGAAGTACCTAGCCTTGTAGTTGGGTTAACAAATGTGTGAAAGAATGTGCCATTCTGACAAGCTCACTTAATAAAAGTATGGTACTGTCAAAGGATGCCAGCTATGCAATAAGTCGATTCATGAAATTGCAGTGGTATTACTGCAAAGTAGAAGCCTTTACTGGAACAATAGAAACACAGGCATCAAATGGCAGACCACATAAAGTAACAGAGTGGGGTCGCCAGCTCGTAGTGCGTAAAAGTCAGCAACACTCTGTTGACTCAATAACTGCAGAATTCCAAACTTCCTCTGGCATTAACCCCAGCACATCAACTGTTCTCGGAGAGTTTTATGGAATGGGCTTCCGTGGCCGAGCAGCTGCATGCACGCCTCACCTCACCAAGGGCCGGATGGAGTGGAGTAAAGCACGCTGCCACTGGACTCTATAGTAGAGGAAATGTGCTCTGTGTTGTGACGACTGAGGTGTTGCAGCACATCTATCCATATAATGCATGTGTTTAGACCATACTTATAGATACCCACAGGATTTGTTATATCCTGTATAGTGCACTCTAAACAAAAGCACAAATTAGATTTTTAAATGTGTACTGTTGTGTACAGTATTTTGTTATTTTGTGGAATATATCGTTTTTTATATGCATGTACAGTATGTGTGTGTAAAATAGCTTTTTTAAAAGCTGCATAGACAAAACAGAAATTTCTTTTCATTTTTCTTTTACTGTTTTTTTCTTATACTTTACAGCAAGCTACGTCAACGTCGTGGATGTCTGTCATTGCTAGTGACGTCGCTCCTCGTTCCGGACTGTGGGTGGACACGACCAAAAAAATCCCAAAGCAGACACTAAACTGTCTTCTGCGGCGGACTGCTATTTAAGGCTGACACATTCTAGCCGAATACTTTGCCTCCCGGGTACTTTAAAGTCAATGTTCCTCTCGCCCTACCGTGAGAAATGCAGGAAATGCTCTGAACATCTCTGTGGCTAATTTAGTCCAGCATGAAAAACAAGGGGAGCAGGGACACTTTGAAAGTCATTCCGTCGGTCGGTCCGAACTGTGCTGCTACCGCTTATACTCTCCTTCTGAAACATTGATGACGTCTGCTCAGATTATGCATGTCTTTGGGGATTTTTTCAAAATATCCATAAACAAATAAAAGATTTACAAGAAGGAATCCAAATTCAAGTGTTATACCCCTTTTTTTGGATCCTGGATATAAAAGAAGGCTAACCTGGAGAAATACTATTCGTGTGAGATATGGAGACTTACTTTGTATGTTGCAGGTGCTTCTTTCGACGGAAAGCGCAATTTTAACTATTTTTAAACCATTTCAGTTGGAACTTTTCAGCAGTATCATTGTAAAAATGCTTAACGGTGCTCTGTTGCTTAGTATTTTCACTGTATTTTGTTTATTGTCGATGACAGAATGCCGCAAAAGCTTTAAAGATATCTGTAAGAGTCGCTGCTTCTGCGAAGAAAGGGAAAACGTGCTAAACATAAACTGTGAGAAAAAAGGATTTACTACAGTTAGCCAATATCAGCCACCGCAAAATAAAATCAGTCAAGTCTTTCTTAATGGAAACTCTTTCTCCAGACTTAACCCTAATGAGTTTGCAAATTATAACAATGTAACAAGCCTTCATTTGGGAAACAACGGTTTACAAGAGATAAAACCCTGGGCTTTCAATGGTCTTAAATATTTGAAAAGACTCCATCTCAACAATAACAACTTGGAAATTATTAAAGAAGAAACCTTCGCCGGTTTAGAAAATCTTGAATACTTACAAGCAGATTACAATTACATATGCGCGATCGAAGCTGGCGCATTTAGTAAAATGAATAAATTAAAAGTACTTATACTTAATGACAACCTGCTGCCTTCTCTTCCGAGCAATGTGTTTCGTTTTGTTTTGCTTACCCATTTGGATCTGAGAGGCAACCGGTTCAAGTCACTTCCCTTTACAGGTGTCCTGGAGCACATCGGAGGTATTATGGAGATTCAGCTGGAGGAGAACCCGTGGAACTGCACATGCGATCTGATTCCGCTGAAAGCTTGGCTGGATACCATTTCGGTTTTTGTGGGCGACATCGTGTGCGAGACACCTTTCAGACTTCACGGGAAGGACGTTACACAGCTGATAAGGCAAGATTTTTGCCCCAGGAAAAACTCCGGAGATTCTGGCCAGCGCGCAATGAAACCTCCGACAGACTCCCAATACCAAGACCCATTCCCGACTGTACTCACGGGCTTCACGCAGGCGAAGGCACCGAAGGCGTCCCGGCCTCCGAAAATAAAGAATCGGCCGACGAATAGAATGACAGAATCCAATAAGGACCTGCAAGTATTTGGACCCATAATGGTTTATCAGACAAGGTCTCCTGTGCCGATAGTATGCCCCAAAGCATGCGCTTGCACGCCGCAGAAACCGGACAGCGGGTTAGGCATAAATTGCCAAGAAAGGAAACTGCACAATATATCAGACCTCCAGCCTAAACCATCCTATCCAAAAAAACTCCTTTTAACTTCCAATTACTTGCAGACCATTTATAGCACCGATCTTACTGAATACGGTTCACTGGAGCTCCTTCACCTGGGGAACAACAGAATAGCAGTTATTCAGAACGGAGCCTTTAAAAACTTAACTAACCTACGCAGACTTTATCTTAATGGTAATTATATTGAAAGCTTATCTCCATCTTTGTTTGAGGGACTTCAGAGTTTACAGTATTTATACTTGGAATATAATATTATAAAGGATATATTACCGAAAACGTTCAACTATTTACACAATCTACAGTTGCTATTCCTGAACAACAATTTGTTGAAGTCGTTGCCCGATGATGTTTTTGGTGGGACAATGCTGACACGGCTGAACCTTAGAAACAACCACTTTTCCCATTTGCCAGTTAAGGGTGTATTGGACCAGCTTTCCGCATTTATTCAGATCGACCTTCTCGAAAACCCATGGGATTGCACCTGTGATATTATAGCACTTAAAAACTGGATGGAATTGTCCAGCACCAGCGTTGTAGTAAATGAAATCACATGCGACTCTCCTTCTAAGCAAGCGGGAAGGCTTCTTAGGGCACTGCGAAATGATGAAATTTGCCAAGAAAATGACATAGGGACCAGGACACCCAAAGTTATTATAAGCCCCTCGGCCGATTACACTGCGGGCGTAACTACAGACAGCATATATGATATGCAACCAGAAGTGCCATTGTCTGTTTTGATCCTAGGTTTACTAATCGTCTTCATTCTTTCCATCTGTTTTGGTGCGGGGTTATTCGTACTGATACTTAAGAGACGCAAAGGAGTTGACAATTTGCCAGCAAATGCTAATAATTTTGACTTGAACGTTTTCCAGGTCCCTTACCGTTCGTATAGCACAGAAACTACTGCGGATAAATCCAATGTTCACGTTCATAATTACCTTCCTGCACCTGTGGGTCAAATGAGTCAGAACCCAATTTATCTGCAAAAAGAAGGCGATCAATTATCTTACTACAGAAACATAAAAGAAGTGAGCTTCAGAAACCTGGATAATAAAAAGGATGAGCAATCGATAAGTCCTGCATATACAATTAGCACAGCCGGATTTATCAAGAAACAATCCAACGGGACGGGAGATGCGGAGATACTGTACCAGAATTTCGTGGAAAGGGATCAAAAACTTCCAGCTGCAGGGGAAATGAAGTACACTTTTTACGCATTGCCGAAAGCACTTTCTACACCCATATACGAGCCAAATAAGAGCCACGGGCAAGGCCGTTTAAATAAGAACAAGTTGTCCACAAGTTGTACAAGGAAATATACAGAACAAACAAATAACGAACACTACCGGCAAACCTGGAAACGTAGGACGGTACCGGACTACCTCGAAGTTTTGGAGAAATATACAACTACCAGTCATTTGTAATTATTTCCCCTATATCGCAGTATAAATATTGGTCTCTCTCTCTCTAACTGTGAACTGTTGAATGTACCTCACTCCTCAAAGGAGAAGAGCCTTTTCGAGCTTTGTAAATTAGTGATTGTTAAGAATGATAGTTACTCTCTGTTAAAATGAAAGTGCTTGGTAGCAGCAGCATGTTATTTTTATCTCTTGCAAAAGTTATATTTTAGAACTCTGAGAGACTGGAATAATTCCGCGGCACTTCGTAGCACTTCAGTGTAGGTTATAGAAATAATACTGCATTTTATTTGTCGCTCCTTACATAGGCCTACGTTCTTGATGTGCCTAAGGACTTGACGTAGCTTATGCCAATGTGTGCGCGCCTGTTGTGATGTGCTGTATGTCATGAGAGCAGTGCAGTTGGTCTTTGTGTTAAATGTGTTAATGGCTGCATTATTAGTATACTTAGACATTTAGTATAAGCCGGTGCCTTTTAAAGTACAACATCGTGAATAAAACTTACCTTAGAATGTTATCAAGTTAATATACAGTGCAGGAAGGTCGGTCAAAGTTTTAATGCTTTCATGTGTTTAGCTTTTATCTAACTACAGGCGGGATTTCATGAAGCGAGTGAAGCCTTGTTTAAATGGTGTAGTAATGGAATACTATGGGTACTATGCTATGTTTTAAATAATTTTGGCAGCGTTGGCCTGGATTGCACTGTCAATGTATTACAGTAATATAATATGTATGTATGTATTATTATTATTATTGAATTAAGTGTGGCAGCTGCTAATTTCACAGAACACTCATTCAGTCATTCATTATATTGCGTTTACTTTGCATCAAGCAATCTGCTTACTTTGGTTGGGATTGGGAGGGGGGGGGGGGGGTCAAATTAATTTATTATTTTATATTCTGCTAATTAGCCAGGCTTTTTATACCCTGATTTAGGTTCATCCAAATTCATATCAGTGTCATTGTGCTTATGTTTAGATCTAATTTGCCTAGACAACCTTACACTAATGATGATGATGATGATGATGAAGATGATGATAATGATGAAGCTCGTTGTTCTTATATTTTGTAAAATTAGCTTTTAAATGCCAGTATATTTTTCATTTACAAACAGCATTGTGAATTTAAAAAAATGATGATAATAATAAATAATAAAAAGTTTTTTTTTTTTCAATATGTCTTTAACGCTGGAGTTTTTTATTTCCAGACCGGAGATGTGTAAATTCTGTTTAATCTTAAAGGAATATGCATCAGAACATGTTCCAAGGCACAGTGGCAGACCTTAATCTTTGCACACAAAATACTGGAACTGAATCTTTATGGATATGCATTGTTAAAACAGAATTTACTTTAAGGATGATTCTGTACATACTAAAACCTATAGAAATTGTAGTATTTAATCTTGGAAATGGTGTAGCTAAGATGTGTGTGGACAAAGCTCGCAAAAATAATAAACAATAAGGAGACAGCTTTGGATGGCTACACATTTGCTGTTTTTATTTTTAATTTATTTTTTTTCTCAGTGGATCCTTATAAAACTTACCATGCCACAGTTTGACATTGTAATTCTTAAGGAAATCTGATTTTACCTTGTTGATGTTTTTCCCTTCATGGATCCATATAAAACAATGTGCTGCAATATGATAGTGTAAGTCTTAAGGTTTACGTTTTTGGGCAAACACTGATTGTATTTAAATAAATGCTATTTATATATCTTCGAAGCAGAATTTATTATATATTTGCTTTTCCTATGAATGTGTGTACTTTTAATTGAAACACATTATTAAAAATTATAGTTGTGCAAATATTTAAATGTTTTATATAAATTAACTTATACAAATTAACTTATATATCTAATACAACTAACTTGCCAAAATATGCATGGTGTTATTGTAAACATGTAATATTTGGTCATAGAGCTCTTATTTATCTGTTATTCAATAATTATTAATTATTATTCAATAATCAATGAATTAATGTTAAAAAGAGTCTGAAAATACAATTAAGTACTGATTCATCTATATTGCTTAACAGTCAGGCATATCATATCTTTAGAAATTATATATACACAAATTCTGAGTATACTGACCTTATTAAACTGCAGTTCTGAATGATTTAGTTGGTGTTTGTGTTTCTTACAGAGGGGACATTTACTGTGCAGTGCCCCAGAACTCCACGATTTCCTGTTGGCATATCAATGGAACATACTGAATGGTATCCATGGAAGCACAGGAGCACTGAGACCACTATTATCAGTAATGACACTGTCAGCTAGGCTGGGAAGCAATAACAAGCAGAATTTCTTTATTTTTAAAGCAATCTCTAAACTGCCTTGCTATTTGTATTTGTAAAAATATTTTTAAGATTATATTTTATGGCCAGTGCATATTTTTTAATAGAAATTTAACAGATTAAGTTAGCTAGACTTTGTTTGTCCCTGAAAGGGAATGTTGGTTATTTGTGTGGTGTCTTTGCATAGGTCTAAAAATAAAATAAAACATAATATAAAAACATTTTATTATTATTTTTTAATGTTAACATAGCATTATTATATTAGAGCAACAAATATAGTTATCGGAAGATTAGAAATTTAGTGAATTGTTACTTATTGCTATTATAAATAAACTTTTAATAATCAAAGACTATCGGGATTGGTTTTGGAATTTTTGTTTAAAGTTTAGTATTTAAGTATATTTTTAATAAATATAAAAAATTATAATAATCACCCAGTCTCAAAGTCCGGTACTCTCCAACATTTACTGCTATATCGTGTAGAAATAGCATGTTTAGAGTCACAGAACAGAGCTGTAACCTGCTTTTACTTGTTCTCTGTTTTTTGCACCATTGTAAACTCACCCCATACAGTACATCTCCCCATTTCAGAAAAAACACTGTGTGATTTATATTAGTGCCAGACACCTCCACTCTACATGAGTCTGACTGTTCTAAGTCTAGATCAGAATATATGCATACTGTAGATTAATAATGTATATATTTCATGATAGATAATATTAATATTAATGGTATTAAAATACGTTAAAAAACGCATATTTTTTTATATTGTGAAAGACAACGGGCGTGTGCTTTGTGAATCTTTTGAAATGTAAGTCTCCCTCCTGTTTCATTCTAGTTGCCTGACAGCAGTGCACAAAGAGGTGACATTGTACGCTTCTTCTTTCATTTCAGGAATCGCCACAGAATTTCAATGAAGATCTTGAACTGAAAATTTGCACTAAAAACATTAACTTTTGGCACCCATCTTCAAGAGGGTAAAAAAATCATTATTGCAATATAGTGAAACCGTATATTTTGGTTCTTTTAAACCTAAATCCTAAGAAATAATAAGAGTTTAGAAGAAGCTTTAATGGCACATATCACTATTCTGTTATTGAATTTAACACTGACCAATGTTAAAGTGATTTTTCAAATTGCCACAGCTGCCCATTTAGGCCCATATAACAGAAGAGTGATTGGACTCTTCTCTGTAGTGTTTTGTTATGTAGTCTTGTTTAGTCACTGTATTCAGTTTTAGCAAACAGGGAAAAACTACAGCACTTAAGATTTCCTTAGGGAAACTATACCACTTCACATTGAGGCTGAGAGAATGAACTCAGTCATGGGATTATAGTAAAACTGTGGCACAATAGCACATTTGTCACTGGGGGGCAATTGTTGTTCTTCAGTGAAATCACTACCTGTAGCACAAAACAGGTAAGAAGTAGGGTCTTGTGACATGCCAGCCTTTCTTTTCACAATGTCTGCATAGCAACTAGTTATCAGATCACAAAAACAATTTTGTTATTTCATTGTATACAGTTTTACAACCAAAACACCCTCTTTTCTCAGGACTACAGTGATTGCCGTAGCTGATGATGCAGAGCACCAACAACAGGCTATCCTTAACCTTTGTCTACATTTAGAACCGCAAATGTAAATGTGGGTCTTTGGGGGCTTGGGAATGAAGGGTTCCTTATTGGCTAGTTGAAACAGGCCTGACCCAAGCATCCAAGGTAGGTTCTGGACCTTGTCCTAAGCAGCACAGGATCCCACACTGGGTACAACATGGATGGGATGTTAGTCCAACACTAGGTACATTCAGTTTGGGCATTTCGGAGACACCATTTAGGATTTGGCTTACCAAACCCCAACCCCAAAATTCCAGAGACCTGCAATTGGCGGGGGAGTCCCCTTTGGAAAATGGAATTTCTTGATGTGATAATATTTTTATAGACATACACTGCAAATCATTTTGCAACCCCCTGCTCATGTCTCGTCACCCTTGCAGGGGTCACAACCCCCACTTTGGGGTCCCCTGATTGATAGTAATTGCATGTCAATGGTCTACAGGAAGAAATCCACATACTATGGGGTAAACATGCAAACTCAACACACACAGGTCACAGGTTGGAGTAGAATTCCAATCTATGAAGAGATGAGACTACAGTGCTGCCACAGAGCCATCACAGTACCTAAAATGGAATGAAACACAGAAGTAGGTGTGTTTATGTGGAATGCCTCATCTATTAATAACCAGTGATACTCTATTACCAGCTGAGCTGGAAGCAGCAGCCTTCCCAGTCACCATATCTGTATGTCCATGGGATGTGATTTGTATGTCCATGGGATGTGATTTGTATGTCCATGGGATGTGATCTGAATCATTAGGAGCTGAGGCTTAGCAGCCAAGCTAGTCGTCAGATGATTTGGGGTCAGCATGGATCAGTGTCCATGCGCAACAAAGAATTGTGACTGTTTAGACGGGAAAACAAGGTGCAATGTAAAATTAGAAACGACATTCCACATAAAAAAGGGTTTAGCATATTTTCTTATGACTAAAATAATTCTTGTGACTATGGTTCTTTATGGAACCTAATTCCTTGTTCATGTCGCTGTTTTTATTTTGTGGAATTTTTAATTCAAATATTTCCACAGCTAAGGAATCACCTCTGTGCCTGCTGCCATCTGCCTATGTACTATGATGCTGTGAGAATTCCATACGGAGGAGGGACTAGCCAAGTATGCAGCTCCCATAATCCCTCCAACAGGAACATTCGGCACAGAAAATGCAATGAGGGAACACAAGCAAGGCTGAGGAATCTATGTGCCCGTCTTCAGATAAGTTGTATATTTCACTACATTATAAAGATGGGGAAACAATAGCAGCAAGTAAATTAGTAGCGTAAGCCGATATGATACACAAACCAGCATTAAGTATAATTCGGTTGCATAGGGATACAACTAATACTGAATTATGCGCAGTTTACAAGCTCAGCTAAGCCAAATTACTTTTCCATTAATTTTCCATGGGATTTTTTAAGGTGGGTGAAAAAGTATTATTGGTTAGAATATTAATGCAGTGTTTTGATTATGAAGAGAAAATTATGGTTATGGTGCCAAGCTAAAACACTGATGTACTTAATTTGAATTTACTGAATGATGTGATGTCACAAATTACAAAAATAAGAATATAGTACCTCATCCATCCATCTATCCATCCATTTCCTGAAACCGCTTAATCCCAACTGGGGCCGCGCAGGGGACAGGAGCCTATCATGCTTACAATAGGCGCGGGTGGGAAGCGACCCCGGGCAATTGCCAACACACCGCAGGGCACACACACTCACACACACAACCACACAACTACAGGGCCAATTTAGACTCACCAATGAACCTGCCCTGCACGCTTTTGGACCATGGGAGGAAACCAGAGCCGCCAGTGGAATCGCACGTGAACACGGAGAAGTCTACAGGTGCGCTGGAGGCTTTCTTAAAACTTTCTGTTGTACCGACACGCTATTTTTACACTGGCAGTCTGTATATGACCTTTAGAGTCCAAACCAAGTCTTCCATATGTGACTTTGGCCAGGTTAGTTGGGTAGCAAATGGGTGTATAAATGAAGAGATTCTGCATTAATAAATTTTGATGGGAAGACTTGCTGTAATTGAATATTATTTTTTCAAGATCAGCTTTGACAAGTCAGATTCCTCTCCTCTAAACATCTGTAATTTATTTCTTCATTTTATCACGCCGTAAACTCCAGATGTGAAAATCCCAGGAAGGTGGTTGCTTCTGAAATGCTGAAACTGGCGCCACAAAGACTCTCACTTAAAATGTGCATCTTAGCCGTTCTAAATTCTTAGCCAAACAGTAGCTAGGCCTTCAGCCCTGTCAATGTGCTGCATGTATACACCAACAGCCACATGATTTGCTGCCTGCAGAAACAGGACATTTGCATTAACAAGCAAGTATTATGCATATTACTATCCACATAATATTATTTTTATGCGCATAATAAAGCGGCACATAGATTTATATTCAGCTGCATTATTTGATATCCACAGAGGGAGACTGAGAAGTGGTAACTCTATGAACGGAATTCAGTTTCCTTAAATGAGAATGACTGCAGCAGTCTGAGAACTAAAGGGTCCACCCTGTACAGTTCACAGGAACACTGTCTCCCATCATGGATCACCCTCCTTTCGTTATTTACCACCAACTGCTTCTACATTTTTTGCATAGCCTGTTTTTTCACATTTTGGTTTCTTGTCTTCTTATGTTGGTTGTATCTGTAATATATTATGCCTCTTGTGACCTAATTTGCTACTGGTGCCTTTAATTTCCAATACATAGTTACTAATACAAGAGTTATCACTTTAAATTATTAATACTTTTTAATGATGGGTCCACTGACTGAAAAAGTCCTTTTTATTTGCCAATTCATGAATCAATCAGGCAATCAATTAAAATATTATTTTTATAAGTGCTCACTAAATAATGAAGCAACTGTTGTTGTTTTCAGTAAATATTAGTAATATGGTTTACTATAAAATGGATACAAGATAAATGGATTTGCAGTGCCAGAAATTGTAACGCCGTGTGTGCATGTAGAGACGTCACTTGTCCAATGGGAAATATCCCAGAGCTCACAATGGTCATGCCCCACTTAGCACAACATCATCCATGTGAGATCTATCTAACGTGATGTCAGGGTTTAGTTTATGTGAGGTTTTTTGAAACTTGAGAAAAACCCAGGATTAATCATAATACTGAAGACGACAGAAAATAATGACCCAGATAGTTTTTTTCTTTGTAAATCGGTCAATTTATAGAACCCTATAGCTTATCACAAAGGATTGGAATAGCACGTTTTCCACCATCTGCTGCCTCACATAACACAACTGTCGTCGAGTTGTTGCCAAGAACCTGCCAGTGTTTTTTTTAGCTAACAGAGGCTGTCACAAATACACTGAGTACTAATTTGGTAGGTATCTGTTATACAGGTATATCATTATGAGATTATGCAACAACAATGAAATTCGCAATAATTTGCTTATTAATCCATATCCAAAATTGTGCAATGTGAGAGAGTACTGAGTATTGCTAATAGATGTTCATATTTGTAGTAATTATATATAGTCATTAGGGAGTCACACAATAAACATCTGTGTGTTCAACTGACAACACTAAGGACAGAGTCTTAGTTGGTATTACTGCCAGAACCTAAGAGCAGGTCATTGGTGGGTCATGGCATGGTAAGCTTATTAGTTGGATACGTTACTCTGTGAACATGATCTAAGAAATTAGGCAAACAAACATATAATAAGGTTGGGGGCAATAGCAAATTTGATAAAAAATAGGATTAAATAATTGCAACTGTTATTGAATTTGTGCAACAGTTTATGCATAAACATACAGTATGTTTTTTTTTTTTGGTCTATATTTTTATGTATGTGTATCAAGAATATTTCACAAATAGCATAATGCTCGTCTGTTTCATGTAGATTAAAAATGTTTATTTTCACTTATTGTTCTTCTGTAAATTCCCACAAATGAACTTGAACACTTGAAGACTAAATCATTATTTGAAGTGCAGCAAGCCAAAGCATAATTACTAATGGTAATAAACTTCTGGACCTTTTAAGCTCTTAAATTTACACGTATAGTTTTGAAACACTGTAAACTATCTTTGGTTCATTGTGCTTGTAAAATGCTGTAACGTCTAGGAAGAAGTGAAATAGCTTGTGTGAAATTAAGTTAAAAGGAGGAAAAAAAAACTTTAATGCTTTGCTGTGTCTGCACCACAAAGGAGGAACAACAGGAAAATGAACAATTAGAATCAGTAATGATGTCACGGCACAGAGATGAGAAGGACTTAGTGTAGTCAGTTGGTATTAACTATCCTAATGTGTGACACCTCTCTGTATTCTCTTGCCATAATGTACCTTCATAGGTGCAAGGCATTTGGTCAGTCTGAAGAAAATATATAAGAAAATTAATAAGTAAAATGCCCTTACTCTGGGAGAGTAGGAGAGGCAGACATTTAGTCATTCAAAATTTAATAAGAGTTACAGAGAGGGACAGGGAGGTAAAATATATGATGAAATTATACATTACATTCATTGTATTTGTTTGTTTTTTGTTATTCGTATTTTTCTATGGGCTTTTCCTAGCATCCTGGTTTACTGCCATACTGATTTTCTATGATATCAAGAACCTAAAAAGCAACAAGTAAAACTTAGTCCTTCTTAAAATGTTGTCATGCTAGTCATGAATTATGTGTAATGAAATACTGAGCAGCCTTCAGATGAACATCCTCAGCTTCTCTGAGAAAAGCAGGAGGTGGAATTTTACTTTGCAGTCTGAGCTCCAGATTTTTATCATAAATGTCCAAAAATGTTTGGATCTGATGACTGGGAAGTGAAGGAAGACACCTGTGTTCATCTTGCTGTTCATTAAACCGCATCACTCTTAAATTTCGAACAAAAGGCTGCAATGGGTTAGCACCCCATCCTGGGTTGTCTCCAGGATAGGCTCCGAAGCCCCCACCAACCCTGAATAGGACAAGTGGTTACAGAAAGTGGATGGATGGATGGATTGATTGTGGGTTAAAGGCATCGTTTGACTTTCTCCAAAAGTAAACCCATCCACATGTAGGAAATAGTGCATAGGATTACCCACCAGACCATTTTAGCCTTTTAATCGCTCCTTGATATGATAAGCAGTAGCTTCTAGATTCTCAGTGTTATTAGTGAGGAAGTGCTTCTTTGTAAGCACCGCAAATGGCAGTCTGTGGGGCACGGAAAGCAGTTGTGTGCTTTACTGTATTAGCAAAATTACATTCATTCAAAATGTTATGATATTTATTGTTTGAGTCTTGTGATCAACTCACTGTGTGTGCTGCTGTCCTACCAGCTGCAAAGAGGGTGGTGTCCATGTTCTCAGAATGATGACTTAAATGCCCTGTGTGCAGGAGCTGTATGGGTAGAGCAATGCACCCTGCTTGCAGTTCAATCTTGTAGCCCCTCTTCTGCAGCTCGTGGTATTTGTTGCTTATCGGAAGGTTTCTCCAGCGCTTTAGGCCTCCTGTTTCAGTGCTCTGGTTTTCCTGGAAGTGTCCTAGCTTTGGTTATGTTTTTGTAAAGCTCATTCTCCCACTTCCTAGTCCTCTCACCTGCTGCCTCGGATTTCCTATTTCCTTTTTTGCTGGTTCCTGTCTGCTGGTTCAGTTTCCCAGTTTCTCCTGGTTGGATTCTTGGTTCCTGTTCTCTGGCTACTTCCTGTTCTTTCTGCCCAGTCTGCCCTGTAGGCAGCCCCAGGCCTGAGGCATTTACATTGTCAAGGCTGGTTAAGTCTTCAGTGAGTTACTAAGAAGAGTCTTTTTTATGCAAAGTGACTTAGTGTTGGATACTATATATGTAAATACCTTACATCTCAATATACTATATAGGTAGAGACTTGTATTGAAGCAAATGGAGTTAAAACATGCAAGGTTCACAAAACAAACAGAAAACTTAACTGAGATGTAATTTGGGACTGTTTGAAAGAGAACATGTTGTTGTGTAACAGTGTAATTGCATTGTCCAGGATAATGATTACATTACACATAAAACAAGCAGAAAGTCACAAGCACATATTCTATGCAATGGCTCTTTCATGTTATGTTATGGACTTTGAAATAAATCAACCTTTTTTATTTGACACTAAAACAACCTGTGTTCTAGCCATCTGTAGCTGCAAAATAAATCATTATTCATCATGTGTCTGTGAGGAAACTGCAGCTTGTCAATAAAAGTAATGACTTCTCTGCTCCCTACTGTTCTGTTGAGCTAAGTGGCTGGCCACCATTCAAGACTCAGAGGAAAGCAACTATTGATGCAGAGAAAACTCCCACAGGCTGCTGCTTCCTGTGTGCAGAATAGCCAAAGAAAGACTTCCACACTAACCGAGAATCAAGAAGCTACAGAACGTTTTTTTTTTTCCATTTTGTACAAATACAGGTGGAACCAATGAAGTGATGCGAATAAGAACCATAATGAGCAATGCATTTTTGGAGGTTTGTAGAATAGACCAATCACAACACATTTGGTGCATTCTCACTAATATCAGTACACTCCCTTCAGAGTATTGACACAATATATTTTTGGATATACAGTAATCCCTCACTTATCGCGGGAGATAGGTTCCAAGGCCGACCGCGATAACTGAATTTCCGCGAA
>JABFEB020000038.1:4622915-4640186 GCA_019775895.2 Stomatorhinus ivindoensis | reverse complement strand
CTGTCTGCAATGAAATAAAAGTTAAGGGAAATTTGTAAATTACTGCTTTATTTTTTTATTCACATTTTCCACACTGTTCCAACTTTTACTGATTTGGGGTTGTATATTACTGTGTTCGTATACAGACTGTATCATTTTTCTTTTGTTTCCTTTAATGTCTTGTTCCGGTGGGGGGTGGGGTGGGTACCTGTGGGGTTTCGGTTCTGGTGTTTTTTCTGTTTTGTATGTTGAACCGTTTTGATGTGTTACTTTTGTGTGCATTGTATTAAAACCCAATAAAAAATCGGTTGCAAAAACAGCATATAGATGACTCTCCAGTAAAAATAGGAACATCATTTATACAAACAGAAAATAATGTGGGACCAAGGATTGAGCCTTGTGGAACCCCTTTAAATGGTAAATGGACTGCATTTATATAGTGCTTTTTACCAAAGCGCTTTACAATTTATGCCTCACATTCACCCATTCACACTCATACTCACACACCGGTGGCAGAGGCTTCCATGCAAGGCGCCAACCTGCACACTGGGAGCAATTTGGGGTTCAGTGTCTTGCCTTTAGTGACAAATAACAGTTTGGAGAGTGATTGTTCAGATTTTCCTTGTTGTACCCTTTTATCTTTAACATCTAAGAAGTCTGACAACCATGTTAATGAAAGACCAGAGACTTCAATACTGCTCAATCTGTCAGTAGGGGCGATATCATCAAAGGTATCAAAAGCTTTGGCAAGATCTATAAAATAGCTGTACAGTATTTTTTTTTTTTTGAGTCATGAGCGGCAGTGCTGTCATTTAAATCCTTAAGAGTTGCTGGGACACAACCAAACCCAGTTCAAAAACCAGACTGGACTCCAGACAAGATTTCACAAACAACCAGATAATTTGTCAGTTGCGTGGGTTGAAAGGCGCATCATGACTGATTAATGAACAAATATGAGATTAATATTTAACTTGTGTTATTCATGACTTATTTCATCAGTAGTTCCTTCAGTAGTTGACAAAGATTTACAGAATTAACAGATATAGTAATAAATGTAGTAACTGCTTCAGATAAAACATGCATCACGATTCGTTAATGATGAATTAACATGAGATCAATATGTAACTAAGGCTTAGTTTGTGGTTATATAATACATAATATCACATGGTATATTATCTGTTCTCCTGTTCACAAGGTTAAGCCTGTTATCAACTCATCCTTCTCTTTGCTGTCACTAAGTGCTTCATTTTTGGTGTGATTTGCCTCAAAATTTCACCCCTTTCAGGTTGCACCCTGACAATGTGCCTGCAAAGTTTGAAAGATATCTGTAAAATACTTTGAGCCTAAATAAGTTTAAATGTCTATAACAAAAAATATCAATTGACAAAATGAGACACGTGCAGAGATGACATGATGCCTGAGGTGTATGTGGTCAGATGGAAAAATTAAATGCCATCACTGATTAGGAATTCTCCCATGAATGTGCCACAGTTGTCCTCTAAGTGATATTCCATTCATTCTTTACACAAAACATTCTTCATAGGTTAAATGATCTTTTGATTTAATGCCACAAAATCCAATAATTAATGCAGGTTAATACAATCTCTGCAAGGAATGATTGAGACATGCCTTGAGATGTTTATATACGATCATCACCCATCTGATTAAATGCTACAAATCCAGATAATTAATGCAAGTTGCATCAATCTCTAGAGGGAATGATTGCCATGAGCAATTTGTTTTCTTAACTGGGCGTTGTAGTGCTTTACTTGCAACATTAAAATCCTTATTAAATGACAAACAGTATTGTGATAAGTTAGTTTTCTCAGGTATGTAACCATGTATTAAATGAAGGGACTTAAACCTCACCCAAAATCTGGCATCCAAACTCCCCCCCCCCCCCACCTTCTGTCAGCTGAATCACTGTGTGGGACCCCCACGTCCCTCCCTGTCAGCAAAATCTACCCATGGGGAAATTTATTTCTGGCTACTGGGCTGGATGTTCTGATAGTCTTCCCACTTAGTTAATAAAAATGAAGCTGCAATTCATTGTGTTAACTATTTGATAATATGTGTGCTTCAAGAAATGTGCTTAAGGAAATTTTTAAGAAAGAGAATGAAGGTCGAATTTGCCATTCCATGACACAGATGTGGACAATTATTTGCATATATGTGCAACATAATATTTGAATATCAGTCTTTTCTACTAGACATCATTAATCATAACAACAGCTATCATTTATGCACAGGGCTAAATTCACTGTACCCTCAGAGCTACATTAAAAGAACTGACTGTTCAAGCTTTCTTTGTAATATGAGGCTACTTCAGCTAATTGTGAAATAGCGTTATTTTAAAATAATTTTTTAAACTGTTGTTGCATGCCTTTTTACATAGGCAAGCAGTCTCCACTATCCTGCCCCCCTCACAATATTGGTTATTAACGTAGCTCTGTAGCATGATAAGAATAATTGATGCTTATATATCCTGAAAATACCAGTATGTCCTGAGATTCAGAGACAGTTTCAGACAATTCCCCAGAAATGCTCTGAAACTGGCTATTATCTTCTATTTTTAACCTGCCCAACCACACCCAAAATACTAACAGCCGTGTTTGTTAATTGTTGTTAAAAGGCTTGACTGAAAGATATTATGAGGGAGGATTCAGGCACTTGTCACCACAGGCCTAAGTCTGCACCATTAATGTGGGAGGCAAGACAAAAAGATGACAAGAACCGGTTTGCATTCTTGGCTATGTGCGGAGAGCGATAATCATTTATGGACACTGTTTAGAGTCTGGGAAAATACTTCAGTGTCTTTAGCCCAAAAACATTAACATACAATCATTTAGAAGAAAGGTTTCAAGAGTGATTAAGAGATTGTTGCTGTTGTTCTTATTATCCAACCAATTTCATACTGCTTATTTAATACAGGCCCACTGTGATATATGAAGAGACAAACCAAAATATAGACATGTTGCACGGAAACGACCATTACGTGAATAAGGGTCTATTAAGAACTTGAGTCAAAGTGTCCCAATCCAGGGGCTGCATCCTTCGTAGGACACAGCCTACGTATCCTCGTCCTTCTAAATATCTGTGCAGTGCATCTTGGGATAGATTGGGCTGCGAATGACCCATCGGGTGGATCCTCAGCGAAATGTATTAGTTTAATATTAAAATGTTAAAATATCAGTTTAATAATAGTTTTAAAATTTAAGAAGCAGATTTAAATCAATATTGCCTGTGAGGTAGGAAAAGATAATACAAAATAGAGATATAAAGACACAGTTGTGGTATTTAAAGCGTTATTGAAATACAGTATGAGCAGCATTAGCTGATAAAGTGAATCAGAACCAAGAAACATATATAAAAACAGATGTGAAGGACCATGAAAACGTTCCTGGAAGCTGAAGCACAATTCTGAACTAAGCAGGCAGATAAAACTGAAGGGCTCGCTTAGTTCCATCTACTGTTTAAAGACTCTTTGTCTGATCTTGACATATATGGCAAAGTTTTCATGGGATTCATCAAGAAATGCAAGAAACAAGCACAATTCACCCACTCCCAAATTATGTGGATCATCACATCTAACATAGGTCCACAACATTGCATTCCAGTCCAGAGACATAGCCAATCTCCAAATGGTCATAAAATATGCAAAAAATCAATATCACATAAGAACAGAAAGCCAGTAGAGAGGCTTTCAGGATACACAACCATTATACTTCATCTGATTTATTGTTTATTTTTATCCATATAATGTGCTTGGTTTACCAACAGTAATTTCTGTGTGCATGCAAGTCTTTGTGGGTCCAAGAAAGTGTTGGAAGCTAATGCTTGTATCAGTTAGCTGTCTTTGGAATCTTTCTTGTGAAACCTAAAGTGAAGACCCACAGATAATCTGGCAAATGACTGAATCCTCCCAGTGATTGGGGCAGTCCTCCTGAAATTTCAGTAGTGTGGCGTCTGCAGTGGCAGTGCTGTTGAATCATATGTCAATAAAAATGTTTTAATCGAGCTCTCCTGTCGTTACAACCTTGAATGTATTGTGCAATCAGTGTAGCATGATTTCCGTAAAAATAAAAAAATGAATGTACTGTAACGATATATGTATTGAATGCTAGATGGCAATTTTGTCTGTGTACTAATGTAGTTATACTGATATTTGTACCTTTATGGATTTGTATGCAGTAGCCTACATGAACCTAATGATGGTTTTGTTAAGAAAAGATATGAGCATATAAGGTGATACCTTTGTTTCTTTTAAAAATCGTAGTGTAGCTGTAGGCAGCTAAATGTATTTTTTACTTTCAGTTCATAATCGTATTGACTCTCACCATTTAAAACAGCCCGGGGTCGGTTCCCGCCTGCGCCCACTGTTCCCTTGATAGGCTCCGGTCCCCCCGCGACCCAAGTTGGGATAAAGCGGTTTCAGAAAATGGATGGATGGATGGATGGATGGATGGATATGTCTCTACATTTAACCTTACAGTTAAAAGCGTATTAAACGCAACAATACTTGCTTAACGATGTTTAAAAAAGATTCCTGTATATGCTGAACTTTTCAGTACTATACCAGATTCCTTCGAATAACTTAAATGTAAGGAAGAAAAAATACACTTGTTACGGAAATAACCCTAGCGGCCGGGAAAATGCAGACAGACCTGTTGACTGTTTACTTCCCTGTTTAACCTAAAAGAATACGATCATCTCATTGGCTGGAGTGATTTATCAGTGTTACGTAATGTTATTGCCACAACGACATTTAAAGAGAGGATTTCTGCAGTGTGAAGAAGTTTTATGCACAAAGCAGACGTCCTGAAAGACAATTCCTATCATCATGGGTAAGTATTGCACAGTGCATTGTCAAACGTTTCACTTCATGCTGTTACAATATAATACAATTAAATATAGGCCTGATACATTTCCTTGATACGAGTTATGTGTAATTCCGCTTCTTTTTGTTATTACGACACACGCAGTAAATGTTTCAAATGAGCTTTTGCTTTGATAAAGAATGCAGTCTTTCGAGGGGCAGAAGCGCGCGGACGGAGGTGCCCCTTGGATGACCGTCGCTGATCGAAAAGGGGCACTAAGGACGTGAAAGTGGCGGCGAAGGGGGAGCCGTGCACCCCCCATCATAATTGAAAACCGAAAGTAATGTTTTCTCTCTCTGTTACTTTCCATTTAGCTTCCATTTACGGTGATGTTATGAAGATTGACACCACAGGCGCATCAGATAAAACAGCTAAACAAGACAAACTTACTGTTCATGGTATGTAAAAAATATGATCATTTTATAAACTGTAGTTAGGGGTGTGACTGTAAGGCCCACAGGATGATATGTATGTCTTTTATGCTCACAATAAACCCCACTTTTATACCTTAGAGATGTAAAATTTCCCGTGATTATGCGTTGCAAACATTTAATTAGTTTATTGGATAAGGAATTTTTACATTCTTGCTGCACATTTGACAATTCGACTAATAGTTGAATAAAGGCAAAGCATCCTGAGAACGTTGTTTAATAGGAACGCCATCAGATTCGTGTTATGTAGAATTGTAAAATATGGGTCAGCAGATGCGCCGTTCTCAGGCCCGGCAGCAGCAATAACTTTGCAAGCTAGCAAAGGAAATTGCACCATTGAATTACATCGGCAGAGAACTGGTTAACAATTTAGTCTGTTATGTCAGTAAGTCCTTTGCACGAAGCGTAGGCTTTTTCGGATAGAAGAAATAATTCCCAGGCGTCTGACAATTTAAAACAGAAGTTGACGCCCTAGGCGGCCGTCTTTGTTGCCTATGGGATTGACCAGCCCCGTGTTTGTGTGTCAGTGTACCCTGCAATGGTTTTGCATCCCATCCGAGATTATTCCCTGAAATGTTCTTGTAGTTTTCAGGATAAGCTCTGGACCCTCATGACCCTGCATAGGACTAGTGGGTACAGGGGGTTTATGGATGGATGGATGGATGGATGGGTAGAATACATTATTACCTCGATACCGCTCAAGTCTGGTTGGTGTGTTTGTGTGTTGTGTACCATAGTGTATGCTGAGAACAATGCCATGTGACAAAATGAAAAAAAATGTTTGTTAAAAACTGTATTTTTATGAAAGGTGTGGAGGCTTCCAACCAGCTAGCCAAGAAGGATTCAACCAGAATGAACACCTACAAGGGGTTGATTCAGAAGGTGGGAAATGAACTGAAGATGGACTCGGCTGTCATCTGTGGCATCATTTCCCGCGAGTCTCGAGCTGGGGCTGCATTAACTGATGGCTGGGGTGACCATGGAAATGGATTCGGACTGATGCAGGTGGGGGAAACCTCCGAAATGAACCTTTCAGCACTTATTTCAGCTTACAAGTTGAGCTGACAGCATCAGTGTAGCCTGAAGTGATATGGAAACACAGCTACCAGTCACAACTTCTTCCTCTTTTATAGATGAAAGTAAAAAAATAAAAAACGACTTACATTAAATTTAAATATTTGCTGTACATGGGTCATCCTTTGAAAATTATGAATCTACATTTCCTTTTTTGTTTAGTGTGTAATTTTCGTACATTCCCCAAAATTGTGTTTGACGTTAATTTAATGTTTATTGTGATTCACAAGCTATAAAGTTTAGATTTGATATCCAACATGCACTTGCACAGAAAGAATTAAAATCAAACAAATATTTTGTGTTTGACGAGGTTGACAAGCGACATCACACACCAGTCGGACAGTGGAACAGTGAGCAGCACGTCAGACAGGGAACACAGATTCTGATTGATTCGATCAATGAGGTCAAGGCTAAATTTCCAAGCTGGCCGAAAGAGCACATTTTAAAAGGTATGTTACTCAAGAACAGATTTTCAGTTTAGTGGATGTGCACAGTATTTACGGTAAATGAAAATAGCATATGTTTGTTTTGCATAATGGTAATAACAAGCACCTTGTAGACTTATTGCTATTAATGTCCCTGATTGATTCACTGAATAAAGTTCTCAGTAACCAAAGCATAATAATTTGATTTGATCGTTTCAGGAGGAATTGCTGCCTACAATTTTGGAAGCAAGAACGTCAGGACTTACGAGCACCTAGATGCGGGAACCACTGGCGATGACTATTCCAACGATGTTGTGGCCAGAGCACAATGGTTCAAAAGGAATGATTACTAAGAATATTAAAAACTGAAATGAAAGAGATAAAATTACAATGAGATTCACTTGTTTTTTCTGATTTGGATCTTCTTATTAAAGAGCTTATTACATGCAATTTATTTGTCATTTCATTTGTTTGTTTGAGATTAAATTCTGTGCTTGATTTGCCATTTGCAGACATGTACAACATATGCCATGTTGCTCCCCTGTGAGATCCACACATGGGAAGGAGCAAAGATTGGGCTCTGAGCCCGTGGTCCACCCCACGAACATGGAGATGACTGAACTGAGCAGGAGTCAAACATAGAATCCTCTCTTTCATGGTCATGTGCATTATCCATTGTGCCACCAGCCCAGTGTCCTTACAGTACCTAATTTTCCCAGGTGGCCTCCCATCACAGTACTATCTAGGGCCTATTTAGCTTCCAAAATCGCATCTTCAGGGTGGTACGGCCAAAAACTTCAGGTGAGCGGGTTTAAATATAATGCAAACCTATGAAGAGTATAACTTGTTGTAAGCTTCTTATAATGGGCCCCAGAAACTTCTGGGGGAGGGCATGCTTGACCATGCATGGCAACAAATCTAAACAAAATGCCCCACCCTGAGAACAAATAAATGAGCAGTACTCAATTATGATATCAGTTTTGGTTATAAAAGTTTAAGCGTTAAAAAGATTCTCTTCCAAGCTATAATTCTCCTTCGTGTATGTGCATATGTCATTCAGTAACAGGCACGCCATAATCTCATCATTTTCACAACGGTGTGATTTTTGGCTCTGGTTGGTTGGTTGGTAGCACAATAAGTTTTTTAATGGTTAATAGCAAAACACAGTTTAACTTCTTATTTCATCTTTTTATTGCTGTTACAACAGTTGACAAGGTGATATGTGCTCTTCATTTACACATTTTTACATGTCACTTATTCATGGTTAAATGTTACAGGTCCTCCATGTAGCTTAATGAATTATCCTTAAGGTATACAGTATGAACCTTTGCAGACTTGTCATAAGAAAGAAAATTAGAAATCAGACACTCTGCTGGAGACAGGTTTCCCAGCGAGGTAAAGGCTAAATGCATCGTTTGGTTCCAGTGGTAATGTTTCCGGTCTCGGGTCTACGGGATTCTGAACCGGCAACACTCAGTTTACAAGCCTGGTGACACCTTGAACCCGGAAGAAATACTGGGAAACGATGAGGAAAAAGACAAGATTACACGTCTTGTCCAAGCCAGTTCCAGTTTATTTCAAATTGGTCAGAGTCCATAATCTGAAATATCATTTCAATAATATAACAATTATTTATTCCCAACTATAAGTATAAAACATAAAATACCAATAAACAAACCAATAACACTTAACATGTAAAAAATAATTCACATTTCCTGTCACGCTGCGGTTCGCCCTGGTCCAGTGCGATCGCCTATAGGGTCAATGTAGCGGGCCAGCCCTGGTCCAGTGCGATCGCCTATTGGGTCTATGAGGCAGTCCGGCCCTGGTCCACTGCGATCGCCTATAGGGTCTATGTGGCGGTCCAGCCCTGGTCCAGTACAATCGCCTATAGGGTCTATGTGGCGGTCCGGCCCTGGTCCACTGCGATCGCCTATAGGGTCTATGAGGCAGTCCGGCCCTGGTCCAGTGCGATCGCCTATAGGGTCTAAGTGGCGGTCCGGCCCTGGTCCAGTGCGATCGCCTATAGGTTCTGTGTGTGGTCCGGCCCTGGTCCAATGCGATCACCTATAGGGTCTATGTGTGGTCCAGCCCTGGTCTAGTGTGATTGCCTATAGTGTCTAAGTGGCGGTTCAGCCCTGGCCCAGAGTGTTCATTGGTGAGTGTTAATATAATTAAAATTTAGCAGGTTTCAAAATATGTTTTTAACTTTCCACCCGCAATAAACACAAAGAGATTGTACGTTGAAGCAGTTTGCTGAAAATACACTGAAGTTGCTAATTGACTATATCAGACATATATGAACATACAGAAACAACATACTGCCCTCTGGTGTTCTATTCAACAGTGTTCAAGAGTATTAACTAAAGTTAGGAATATGTGGTTGCATTTGTATCACGTTAATTACGTGTCACTCAATTGTCCAGGTAAAGAAACTCAAGGGAATGTACACTTTAAAACTGAAAACCATTAATTTTTTTAAGTGTGGTCCATTTATTCACAAAGTTACCGGCCACACATTGCATGCCCGGTAGGTATTTATCATATGTACAATACAGAGATTTTCTGTCATATTCAACTTAGTATTAGTGTCCATATTTCATTTACAATAAATTTATCTACTGATTCATTGACCTGTGTTTTATGCAATCATTTTTCCCTCAGATACCAAGTCTTCTTGCACCGAGATCTGCCATATATAAGTTTTACAAACGACTAGTCACTCAAATCACAGTTCTTTCAAATGACTCATTCCTGGGCTTGTCAAAGCTAAGTATCTTGCACTGAAATATATACTTTTAATTCTGCTTGATGAAATCTATAACGTGACAATTTGAAAGATGCTGATACAATTACTTTAAACATTAAGATGCTGTAGATAAGCACCTTAAACTGCATTACTTGTCTGTCATTCATAGTTATTCATATTTAAGATATGATATTCCAAGATGGTGGCGTTCTGTGTTGTATCACCATATATTTAATGATGCAGTGTTATTTAATAAAACATATTTTTAGTTTTCATGACAGCAATATTAGTAAATACAATGAGAAACTCAGTGGTGGGAGAGGTATGTTAATAATAACAACAGCAGAATAATAATAATAATAATAATAATAATAATAATATCATCGTCGTCGTCATCATCGTCATTATCACCATGGTGCGATGAGTCCTCCACAATAGAGGGCGCTGTGGAAGTATCTCTGCCTTTTATGAAGTGGAAAGTGGCGCAGGTTGAAGTATGTGTACAGCTGGACGGAGCCTCCTGGCCTTTGATTTCGCTAAAGTGAAGTAAAGCGAAATAATCCGAAGAAAAACAGCAAAGAAAAACGTATGGGCTCGTTTGAGCATCTTGGTTTTTTTGTTATTTAAAGAAGCGTGTTTAAAGCTTTATGTTTAAGCATTATTGTCGTTTGGCTGTTATGTACAATAGTGCTGGTTTTCTCAGCTTGCTAGCATGACCCTTTTTGTTCGTCGTTGGGGGCATTTTTACTCTCACCTAATTTATCCGTGATGGACAAGGAGGCCAAACGAAATCTCAGTTACATTCATAGAAAGTGTATTGTAGATTCTGTCGAAAACTTTTAGTATGCGGTTTTGTGTGTGTGGTTGTTCAGTATAATAAATTGTCGGATTAATATCCTGTTAGCAGAAACAGTTCATTGCATTCTACATTTACTGTGGACTAACATATCTGCTAAAATGCAGGTGTTTTGAAACTAAGGCCTGAACATCATTATTATGTTGAAATGTCTGTTATGCTGATTTAGCGTTGTCCACCGTAAGAATTGCTTGGTTAGAAATTCCTCCGCTTACTTGGTTAGCAACCACGTTAATATTTTGGTAGATGAAAAGTGGTTTTCTTACGACAAGCAAAGTACTCTTGTTGTTAATATTTGTTTGTCTAGACGTGTCTGGATAATAATATGAACCAAAACTACAGGAAAATCAGGATGACTGAGTTGTTAGTCATTTAACTATTTCGCGACTACGTTGACATGCAGCGGTCCCAACACTATTTGTTGGTAGCAATTCAGGTCAGCGATCCTGGAATGTGTAGCATAATTTTTATAATCATGTAACGTCGGTTAATCAGTTTATAACGAAAGAGTAATATTACATTCAAGGAGAACTGTTAATTGAAAAGTCACCGTAGCTTCGCACCTTCGGTCTGAATCCTGTCCCCGCTGTTTTCATACTCTTGGTTACGTCACTTTACTCTGGGTTTACTCTCAGAAATCAAAGGCATGCAGTTGAGTGAACTGGCATCTCTAAATGGCACGTGTGTGCGTGTGTACGCGCGCGCGCCCTTTGATAGACCAGCATCCTGTCCTCTGTGTATCCTGCCTGGTGCCCTGTGCACAATCCTGTATTGCAGGGTCGTCAAACTGCAGTCCTAGAGGGCCGGAGCCCTGTGTAACTCAATACTTTCCCAGTTCCACCACAAATGATTCAGCTCAAGAGCTCTGTGGTAATTAGCACAAGGAGTTGATTTATGTGTGTTAAATGAGTGTAAATCAAAAACTGTGCAGGGCCCTGGCCCCCCAGGACTGGAGTATGACACCCCCGCTGTGTTGGATAACAGGTTGGAAGTGGAGATGGGCATTTCAGGCTGAATTACTAGTCAATATTTGCCAGTCGTTATTCAAATAAAATTCAGTTAACCCCACCCCACCCCCCACCTTTCCTGTGTAAACAATGCAATTACAGCAAGGAACATCTAAAATTACATAGCCTAATACTAATTTGCACTATTTGTGAATATACGATTGCTGTCCGATTAGATAATTGTGTTGAAAGCCATCGTATTGCAGCCCATTAGTCATGTTTGTGGTGAGACTGCTCTGGCAGTCGTATAAAAGTATAGCATTATATATATATATATATATGTACAGTACATTATACTTGATAATTATAATGCTGGTTTATGTATTTTCTGTACTTTATATTTTAGTGTTCTCTTTCCGCTTATAAAAAGCTTACTGTAGCCTAGGTGTGTAGTAGGCTAAACCATCCAGCTTTGTGTAAGTACATTCTGTGATGTTCATACAGCAACAAAATCAGCAAACAGTGCATTTCTCAGACCGTATCCCCCACGTTGCATGATGTATGACTGTAATTATGTTGCAGCTAAATAAAATAGCTGACTGTTACCAGCATTGGCCATAGCCAACTCGCAGCCACCGCTGAAATGAAAGTTATGTACTGAGTGATATACAATGTACACATGTACCATTAAAGCCCCAAGTATTTTATATATAAAATACACTGCAAAAGCATTTAAGGATTGACACAAACCAAATCAATCTTTTTTTTTTTTATTAACTTCTTATGAATTACAGGTTCACTGTGTGTCTTTTCCATGGAACAGTTTCATTGCATTGTGTGCACACATAGCACTTTGGCAATTTTACATGTGCAAATGTCAGTATGTTTTGCTAATTGTTTATTTGAACTGTTGAAAGTATTATTCTTATTGCTTTTTAATTCTTAAATGAAGTCTCTCTTGTTTGGTGAATAGTGTTTTGATAAAGGAGGATATTGGTTTTTGAGTCACTTTCCCCCTTTTTTAAATTATTTCGAAGAATGCAGTTTCTATTTTTCTATAACATATCTGTTTCTTTTATTTCAAGTCAGATCTGAATGTGATTGTGAGTGCATGATTTTGGCACCTGTAGATGTTATTTCTACAAGCTGATACTTCTGTTTACAAATGTCTAGTCTATTTCATTTTCTTCTCTGAAAATACAAGGCTAGTATTTACTGGTTGTTCGTATGTTACTGATTATTAGTGATATAATTCATTGAAGAGCCAATATAGCAGTTTGTGGTTTGTTTGACAGAATTATGAATTTCTGATGCTGTATGTGTCTCAATTCCATGCCCTTCTGTTCTGTTAGCCGCACAGAAATGTCCGACCTTTATGAGAAGTTCCTCACCCCTGAGGAACCTTTTCCATTGCTGTCTCAGCATGGAAACCTCAGTGAAGAGGGGACCTTGGATGTCAGTGATTTTGGGTGTCAGCTATCGTCATGCCATCGAACAGACCCGCTACGTCGGCTGCATAGCAACAGGTGAGAGAACGATCCCAAAATCATGTCCCCCCCCCGGACTGCATACAACAGACAAACAGCTTGTGTCTAGGGCAGACTATTCACATGACATAAAATACAAAAATGTTTATGGGGTCTGTGCTATTTTGGCAGCTGTAAGATGGAGGGGAGGTATGTTCTGGGAAGACAATATGGGGTATTGAAATCTGACTAATTTGACTCTTTTCAGATGGAACCTCACTTCTTGTGGGACCAGTGTGGCGAGCTCAGAGTGCAGCGAGGAACTATTTGCATCCGTTTCAGTTGGAGACCAGGAGGATTGCTACTCCCTGTTGGACGACCAGGAGTTCACCTCCTTTGACCTCTTTCCTGAGGGCAGCGTCTGTAGTGACGTCTCTTCTTCTATCAGCACATACTGGGACTGGTCAGACAGTGAATTTGAGTGGCAGGTTTGTCAGCTGTAACTAACTGCAGAAATTTTAATTAGATGTGATTTTTCTTTTTGGTCATTATGCATAGTTAAAATGACTCTTTTTGGCTGCGGTAATGGCAGGGAAAATATTATATTGCTGCATATCCTGATAAACTCTGTTCAGGTTGTTGTTCATGGTCAGTGACCATAGGTTGCATAATTTCAACATCTGACTTTCAGTTGCCTGGAAGTGACGTCGCCAGTGGAAGTGATGTGCTTTCAGACATCATCCCCAGCGTTCCCAGTTCTCCATGCCTAATACCCAAGAGAAAGGCCAAAATACACAGGAACTTGGATGAACTCCCCTGGAGTGCTATGAGTAACGATGAACAGGTGTGGACAACACCAGTTGTCTTGTTCTCTGAAACCAACAGTCACACCATCGTCAGAGCCTGGCGCCATAACCATAACATTGATTTTTTTTTAAAAACCAGCCGTCGCTTTGTTTGTTTCAGGTGGAATACATTGAGTACCTTAGCCGGAAGGTCAGCACAGAGATGGGATTGCGAGAGCAGCTTGACATCATTAAGATCATTGACCCCTGTGCACAGATCTCGCCGACGGATAGTGAATTTATCATTGAGCTCAACTGTCTAACTGATGAGAAACTGCGGCAGGTAAGGAACTTCTTTTTTATGACCGTAACTGAAGTTCAATGAACAGTATCCAAGTGATTTTGTAGAATACAAATAGCAGATAAGATTTACATTTCACCAGCTCAGAGAAGGAAATAGATGTTTTACAGGAATTGATTTTCACAAAAACATTTTGTCCTCCATTAGAAACTGACTATGGTATAAATTAATTGGATTAATTAAATGCTCCTTTTGCTATACTGCCAATAATGGGACGTTGCATGGTTCAGGTGAGGAGCTACATCCGTGAGCAGGCTCTCCGGCAGCGTCCGGGCAGCACGCGCGACAGTTGGAAGCGAGGCGGCCACAGCACCGCCAGCGGTGTCAGCGCAACCAGCAGCAGCAGCGCCAGCATGGTCAGCAGCGGCAGCAGCAGCAGCGCCGGCTCCACCGTCTCCAACGCGGCCTCCAACTGCAGCGTGGCAAACATCAGCCGAGCGCACAGCGACGGCAACCTGTCGGCCAGCGCCGCCGAGCGCATCCGGGACTCCAAGGTGCCGTGCGGCTCTTTAGAGCAGGGAGCCGTCATCTTGACGTTAGCTAGGGGCGTGCGATTTGACAATATGAGATCGTGAGCGATTAACGTGCCTCCACGATCTGCCTTTACTGAGGGATTGTCAGGATTGCACTACAGTGCACTGCAGTGTTTAGTCGCACTTCTGACTCGTGCGTCTGAAGTTGTTTTGTCAGGCGATGAACTGGTAATACCAAATGGTAAGCAGTACTTTGGATTTCTTCAAGTCAAATCTGATGGGAACATGACAAACCTTTTTAACCACCTCAAAAGAAAACACCCAAAACAATATGCTTTTAAGCTTTTATTTCCTGAAACGGCTTTATTTTTTAAAATAGGGGAACTAGTGTGCTTGTACTGCTCAGTAATTTACAAAATTGTATTAAAAACAAAAAGAAAAAGAATTGCGATGATTGATTGTGATCCCACCTTAAAATATATTTTTGTCATATTACCCACCCCTACCATTAGTGTACCCATACTGTAGCCATCAGTACAATTTCTAGTATTCTTTCCATAGCTAGTATCCATAGCTTTTCTGTAATATCAGATACATTTGAGTTGCAAGTTTACCTGATAAACAGTAAACAATACTGGTAATTTCATATTTTTAATCCTGAAGAATAATACAGTAAAATCCCATTATAGTCGCAATTGCTGGTAACAATCAACTTAATATCGTTTGTAACGGATAGATTCTGCTGGTCCTGGCTGTGCAGAAAAAGCAACGGATATAGGGGACTCTCATATAACGGAATTTCACTAATAATGGTCAAACAATTTGGTCCCCTGGGCCACTTTTAGCTGTAGTTTTGTTCGTCTCAGCCTATAAGGCATGTCGCGTGCCGGTGATCTCCAGCACAGATACGTAGTTAGGATTATTAATAGTCACGCATCTGGTCAGGTAAAGTTGGATTACTACATGTATAATATAATCTATACCACAAGTGTGTCTGCTGGGGTGTGGCATGAGTTAACGGTGTCCTGTAGTTGTGTTCTGGGCAAACAGCAACTCTGGATATAATGAACTTTGTATATACCATAATGGGCTGTTTTGCCAGGTCTCTTGAAGTCCATTATAATGGGATTTTACTGTACGTCAAATTCTAGTGATTTAAATTTGAAAGTTGCTAATGAATTCAACAATGATCCTTCCGGTCATTACTCGACGTTCCTGGTTTTATGCTTGCTCAGTGTTCTGATCCTGCCTTCTCGCTCCCTTGTGTATGACAGAAGCGGTCTAAGCAGCGCAAGCTTCAGCAGAAGGCTCTACGCAAGCGGCAGCTGAAGGAGCAGAGGCAGGCCCGCAAGGAGAGGCTCAGTGGCTTATTCCTTAATGAGGAGGTGCTGTCACTCCGAGTCCCAGAGGAGGAAGATCACGAAGGAGATGTTGAAGTTTTGATGTGACAGCAGTGAATCACTCAGTGTTCCGTCTAAGCCGATCATTCTAATTGTATGTGGGGTTTATGGAATTAAAAAAAAAAACTCCAATGATAAATTTGGAGACATTGATCTGGTTTTGACTATTGGTAATTGAAGCTAAAATGGCCTGCACATGTTTAAGGATTCCTTGAGTAATGTTCTCATGGGTTCCTGTAATGGAAGCACCTTAACGAAGGACATATAGCACTTTCTCACTAGGTTGAAGATACTTTCTTCATGTTTTATGAGCACATGCTTGTCCTAAAACCTACGAACTTATTATGGAACTACTGCAGGTTGTTCCTGATAAGGTAGTTCTATAAAGAGAAATGTGAGATTCTCGTTCTCTGAGGGTAAAAGAACTTGAAGGCATAGAGGGAACACTGAAATTTTGTTTTATTTTGAACAACTATATATATAATGTCTTCAGTTGTGAAAAACTATTGTCCATATCTGTTTGTCAGATTAAGATATTTTAAAATATTAATGTTGTAAACGCCTGTTTTACACCTTTCCATTCTTCCCTGTTCTGTCTCAAATATACATGCTAAATTAGTTTATTCTCTTAAAAGGTTTTGGCTGTATTTTCATGTAAATTATTGACAGATGTTTTGCAATATAAAGATAAAAATGTGTATACTTTACGTATGTACACTGAACGAATGTAAGCCATAACTCTAACTGGAGTCGCTCTTGTTTGTTAAACCCTGTGAAACTAAGTCATTGCATTTTTTTGTGATTGTCTTGATGTTTAGTCTTATTTCAATTTTTAATTTCATTCCATAATTTACAGCTGCCTACATCAAACTTGATAGTTTTATATTTTCGATAGACACTTTGTAGGATAATGCATTTTTCCTGTATGAATTGCACTTCTGTAATTCAGTGCATAATACAGAAAGATAACCATTCATTAATGTATTATCCTTGGGAAGAAAATGGTAACTAGTTTTCTTCTGAGCTTTGAGACTGAACTATATATTTTGCATTGGTTCTGTTAAGAGTGTCACTTGATATGTCAGTACTGTTCAAGATGACATTGTTGAAATGCCATAAAACATGGATCTATAAAATATACATTTCAAAAAAGTGTACTTAATGCAGGACAGTCCAGCTTATAAATATCAAAATTTTCTTTATCCAGGGAAAGGTATGTATTAACATTGTAACAGAAAAAAGTGTATAATAAAGTGTCAAATTTATGACAGGCTTTTTTTGGGACAATTGAATGAATCCCAAATGATTTGGAGGGTACGGGGGGTCATGAGGCTGCAGGGGTGTGTGGTGCTTCCTGTCTTGCGGTATGGCTGTGAGACATGGATGTTATTGGTGCTTCCTGTCTTGCGGTATGGCTGTGAGACATGGATGTTATTGGTGCTTCCTGT
>JABFEB020000038.1:4608258-4622815 GCA_019775895.2 Stomatorhinus ivindoensis | reverse complement strand
ATGTTATTGGTGCTTCCTGTCTTGCGGTATGGCTGTGAGACATGGATGTTATTGGTGCTTCCTGTCTTGCGGTATGGATGTGAGACATGGATGCTATCCAGTGACCTGAGATGATTGGACTCCTTTGGTAATTGGTCCCTTTGGGGAATCCTTGGGTGTCGCTGGTTTGGGCCAAACGAGCCTTTGCACAGGGAGTCCTGAATAAAGCATATAACCTGCGTTGTGAGGGAGTATCAGTTACGGCACTATGGCTATAAGGTGCGATTCCCTGAGGGTGATCAGGCTCATGGGATCCTGGTCGCTGAGGACCCGAGAGGCTGGACCAGGCCAAGGCAATGCCCTCACTACATTTGGCTGTGGCCCACTGAGAGCAAGTTTCCTCAGGATTAGACTGTACTGTTTCAGCTTGGGGGGGTTGCCAACCGTGATTCTGAGGTGTTTCGTTATCTGGTGCAAACGGCAGTGCACTGTAGCAGTGCATGTTCCCAAACTTGACCTGACCTTTGTAATGACATAAAATGCTTCTGTAGCCCACGATTGTCTGAAATCTGGTGGTGTGAAATGCTAGAAATAAAAGCCCAGAAGTGTTTTTCGGGCACAGTACGCTTTTCATAATCCCAGGCATGCCATTGATAAGGGCATATTACTAAATGACTTACCAATAGTATGCATCACGATGCTCTTAACATGTTGGTTCAGGGGCTCAGGATCAAGTGCGTTTTCTGAAGTTTTCACAAAATTCTGTCAAATCCCTTAAAACCATATGACAGCAGGTAACATTGTGGTCTCACACCTTTAGGCTTTTGGTTTTAATCCCTGCCTCGGGCTGTGTGCCTATGACATTTTCCTGTTCTCCTCATGCTTCCTCCTACGCAGGTTTGATATGTTGCTGACATCATGCTGAGGTTGCCCCAGTCAGACAAACTCCCTGGGGTAGACATCAGCCGACATACATAACAAACACATTTGCAGTTAATTTATCAAACATTTGAGTTTCCATAATTTGTAAGGCAAAACTGTAAGATAAAATATACAGCACAGAATGAGTAGGCAAGTACTATTCCTGGAGATAATTGTAAGTTAAAGTTGGGCAGACTTAAAAGTGAATTCAGAAGTTTTCTTTTGCCACAAGTAAATTTACTTAGAGTGAAAATGTTACATTAGAGTTTCAAAAACAAAAATAAAACAATTGACTATCAATGTGCACAATTATCAGAAACTAAGAGGATTTTCTTTCTTTACCATCGACATAAATAATGAGAAACCGTTTTACCCATTCAATCTGTATAAGGAACAACAAGCAATCATTTGATTTGTACAGACCACCTTACTAAGGTTAATGTTACTAATGTTACACCTTACTAACCTTTCTTCTCAATGACCATCAAGAGCCTGTTATCCATTGAACAAATTAAGGGGGCATTGTCCGTCATCAATATCACCTTTTAGAAAGATGCTGACTTCTTTGATGCTTGCAATGGGCAGTAGATCTTGTGGTCAATTTTTACACCATCTGCAAGTCAAAAGGTCAGACAAGTTCAACACTGATAATTGCAGCCCACATCATCTCTCTTGCAGCACCTTGTTGTTGCTTAAAAATGGTTTCCATCTACTGGCCCATCCATCTGCTCCCGGAGATTCACTGTCATCTCATCTGTCCAATCTCATTATTAATATTTTACCTTGCATGCCTTATTGATTGGAGGTCATGTTTTGGCCAAGCAACACACTGCACCTAGTACTACTGGAGATTCCACTCAGATTGCAGCTTTGACAATGGTGCCTTTTGATGCTAAAGAGTTTCTGGAAGTCTCCCCTTTAATTGGACACAGATCTTTGGCAGTTAGTTTGTCTTCTTATTGGCTGTTGATCACAAAATACTTGTGATCACATTCCAAAACGTCGGGCAATTTTGATTGGTTTGCATCCCTCTGACTGGCACTTTGTTATTTAGCTGTTCTGCTCCCTATAAGGTCCTTTTTCAGCCCATTTTAATAGTAATAATAATCTGCTTAATAATTATGTTCAGGAAAGTATCTATGTTTTTCTCCAAAGAGTTCATTCTTAATTAGAGAATCATCTGGAGAGAAAATATTGGTTGGAAGAGAAAATAGAAGTAAAGTACTTGCCTAATAATTCTGCACACAATGTATGTGACTCTATGTTTATTACTATGATTTAGTACACTTAGTACAAAATCTGGCATTTAGATTTCAAAGAATAATTTTAACTGAAAATGTTCATTTAAACGTGTGCATTGCATGAAAAATAATCTTTTGGACTTTCACAATTTTACAGTCATTTTAATTAACATCATTATTTCTGATTTGAAAGATCTTGTACAGAATTGTATAGATTTGATTATTAAGACTGGTCACTAGTGCTTTGCTTGGGCACTGCTACGACTGCAGTAGTGTGTATCTGAGTCGTCTGGACTATGTGTTAGTCCGCATTTTCACTGTGTTGGACTTTTGGCACACTGCATTCTATGTCAGTCCACAACAGGAGGCTGAAGCAGGCTGTAATAATGAGAATTCCAAACACCCACATACTGGAGGTGCAAGCCTGCCTTCAGAGGAGCAAATAAAAAGAGGTTAATAGTGAGAGAATTCCAAGGATTCAGTTGGCCAGTCCTGCAAGCTTCAGGTGTTCATGCTTGTCGACTACTGTTCAACAGATTCTGCTAGACAAACCACCAGCATACACATTTCTGCAATGACCATTAGAGTGGGTTCCTCTTAAGACACTGCACATGTATGGATAAAGATTAGCACAATAGATGTTTTTTTGTCTTATAACCCACCGCCTACAATTGAAATCACCTCCGCCTCCATCTTACTGTACACGGATATCACAGCTAAATGCACACCTTCGCCTGAGTGTCTCGCTGTGTGAGCTCATGAGAATTACACGGCAAAGGATTAAAATCGCACTCCACCTCTGGATGCCAGTATTAATGCTGAGGATTGTGATGTCGCAGCAAGTTGAAGAGACAGTTTGCAGGCAGAATGCTTTTGACTGGGCAAGTATAGAGACCTGACATTCTTCATATAACTGCAGTAGGGCATGATTTTTAATGAAGGATTGTTTTCAGTGTCACCTGGAGCAATATTTAGCCTGCATGTGCATTTTGAATGTCACTTTGGGTGTAGGAGGGTGAATATTTATCATTCTGATTTATATTCATTTTACAATATAACAGAACTCTAGTCATCTGGAAATGCTGACTGCTAGTTTAATCTGTTTAAGGATTTTAAAACAATTTGCTCTTCAACTTCAATGAAGACAAAAGTAAAATAATCCAGGTTTTAGAATATGCTGTTGATGCTATGAAACATACTGTCTTATGTAAGTAAGCTCTCACTATGTCTTATTCATTATTTAGAGACGAGTGTAAAAGGAGTGTAAAAGCCTATTATATAACTAACATATCTGTAGGTATCTGATATGAATCTAACATCCAATAATATGACAAGCTAAATGATAAACAAACTGGGACAGGTCATGACAATATATCTTTCACACTTAAAAGAACTATTATTTCATGCTTTTTCAATAGAAATTAGTATATATTTAGTATCTGTATACTACTGCATGTTTCCTTTTTACAACACAATGTCAGCTTGAGCTATATTCCCATTAAGGGCAGGGATGGATATCAGTTGTGCTTCTGATTTCCCCTGGTAGCAGACAGGTGGCAGATATATATCACTGATCACCACAGCGTCAGCTGGTGTCGCTGGCAGGACTGAATAGGCTTTATTTGCTATTGGATACTGATGTGGAGATAATGTAATGCAAAATAAATTGCTATTTCTCTAAGGATATGCATTAACAATGAACGAAAAATGAAATATAAAACATTTGTCAAATGTAGAAAAAAGTAGCATTTTAATGCCCTCAATACATGAGAATATTGTTCCAAAGCAAATTGTTTTACACAAGTTTTTTTTTTCTGAGGCAAAATTACTAGATTTTTGTTTCTGTAAAGGTTATTAAAAATGTATGTGTATATATATACTTTTTTTTATTTACCTATTCCCTGTATTTGGGTTTGTTACTTATGGTTAAAGTTAGGGACGGGTAGTGATTAAGAGTGTCGTGATTGGAATTACGGTTTTTATTAGGGTTTTTCCCATAGAAATGAATGGACGGTCCCCATTTAGATAGGAAGACCAACATACAGAGTAAGTGGAGAGTAAGTGAGGACAGATTCACAGGATGCAGGAGTGGAGAGGAAGTGAAGACGGATCCAAAGGATGCAGGGGTGGAGAGGAAGTGAAGACGGATCCAAAGGATGCAGGGGAGAGGAAGTGACTGGATGTTTGGAAGAACAATAAGCAGATCAGAGCGAATTACCTGCAGCTGACATGGGCAAGTGAATTGAAGTTTATGGAAGACTGCAGTCACCACAATGTCCCTCCACAGGCTGCGATCAAGCTGTTCATTGAATTAATGACACAATTCAACTCTCATTTTAATGCATAATACGGGTAACTTGATATAATTGCAGTAGTTTAGAAATACTTGCTAGATAGGATGAGCCCAGGAGCACTAAAATTGAAATACCGAATAAATTTACTTAATTTAAAATGCATATTATATGTCAATTGCATGTGGATTGTAGATATCGAGGCATCCTTCTTCTACAATATGAATATTGTTATATACATATATGTACCGTATATATATATACTGTATATATAACTGCATTTCAATGCATATTAAATTCTTGTTTAATATGTAAAAAATGACAGAAACTTTATCAAATATTTTTTAAAAAACAAACAGTATTAGATTGCTTAAGAGTTAGAACAATTCAAAAATCATAAAGTACTCGGATATGTTTGATTTAATACATATTTTACTGTTATTAAATGTAACTTTTTTGGTTATTCAGCAGTTCATCCAAAACTAATTAACAACTTGAGCTACATTCTTCCGCCAGAACAGAAGTGCAGGATACGTTTTTGCTTTGCAATGTATGCATACAGTAACTTTCAGGTTCTTTCAGTATCACTGTGTGTTAATGTTTCAGTTCAGGTTTCATGCCATCGTTCCCTGGCACAATACGAGCAGCCTGGAGAAGCTGAACAGCTACTGGGATCAGGGTTTCCATGGGGACACCTATGTGCATGTGACCAAGGTGATTCACAGTGCTTTGTGTACAGTATTATCCAGGCAAGAATGGCCCACTGTTTAACTATTAAGCTGTTCATCTCTGCTGATTGGATTTCTTTATGTATTTATGCCAATTTCTCCAGTAAAGAAGTCATTCTGTTACTATTTTTGCTTCCAGTTATATATCCAGGCGTGATTTTCCATGTACTTCGGCAATGAGAACATGTGCAGTTTGCAGTCTGCCGTTTAATCAGCAACAATCTGTCCTTCATGAGCTCAGATCAGATGTGCATGTGATGCGTCACTGTACCCTTTCCTGCTGAACAGTTGTTCATTTTATGCGTGTGACTTTCACTGTGACTAAGTGCAGTCTCTATGCCTGAGAGAAAAGGTCTAATATGCCCTCTTTTCCTCAGTCCACAAGGCTGTGTATGTGTGTGTTTTATGGAATTAGGCCATGGACCTCAGGACCCTGAGCACCATGCAGGCTTTCCCATTTCTGGGTGGTTAAAGCACAATATATGTTAATATGAGTGTTTCTCATAATGGGACTGGGAAATGTGTCAGTCATACAGAAGGGGAATCCAAAATGAAAATGATGGATTATGGCCTAATTGTGTGTGAATTCACTTTATCCCCCCTTAGCAGTGCTAAAGAAACACACTGTAAAGAAAGGCACAGCACTGGACTGCAAAAGATCTCATTTTGTCTATCTACTTCCAAATTAAGAGCAAACATAAACTAAAGACCAACTCAAGGGACCAGTTCAGTTCATGGGCCAGCTCTGCGGTTTGAACACCATTGAATATTTTAAACTCTATTAACACCACAGTACTTATAGTTCTTATAAACACCCACAGCAACTAAAGCTAATAGTGCAATCAAATTGCACTATTGTAAGGAAATAAAAATAAATAAATAATTGAAATATGGTACAATTACATATATTGTCCCCAACAAGCAGTATTGTCTAAAAACAATGAATGCAAACAGTAATAATAGAAGTTGATGGAGGTGGTGATTTTTTTTGCAGATTTCTGGGTTGTAACAACTGACAGTATCAGCAAACACTATTGTTGTTGCAATGTTTGAATCATCAGAGATAGTTTAATAAAGTATTTTTTCAGTTTTCTCTTTATCTTTAGGAGATCCTAAGAAAGGAACCTTTCCCTTTCATCCCACTTTACTCTCTCCATTAGGAAATTCGACTGCAATACAGTGCAATCAAAAGTTTCTTTGTTTTTTAATTAATGAAACAATAAACCAGTTGACTGCTTACCTCGTGCATGTTTTAATTCTGTCATCTGTGGTTTAGCTTACCTCAGTTTTAATTGAGTGCTACTGTAGTAACGTATTCCAAATATTATTTTAAGAATATGTTCATGCTTATAAATTGAAATAAGCCCTGGTTTCATATTACTTGCATTGAAATATACAAACATACAAAGTTATAACATATAAAGTTACTTACATTTAAATATCTCTCATATAATGTTTACAGAGGTAGTAACTTAAATAATAGCTATTAATAAGGGTATTCTTGTCACGCCTGGTAGGTACAGATCAAGTCTTGGCGAACCAGAGATCAGGGAAATCGGTTTTTATCAAGGGGATCTGACATCCAGAAGTGAAATGGCAAGTAGATATCGTTGTCTGGGCTCACGAAGGATCGATAGCTGGCCAGATCAATCCTACACATGTACCAATGGCGGGAAAGAAACACACGGGCTAAGTACCAGGGCAGCGGAGACAAATGAGGGCAGGAGAAACACGAGTAAAGCGCTCAGTAAGCACCATGGAAGGAAAGAAAACCTCAGTCTGAATGTGAGGACAGATGGGAGTATAAAGGTAAGGGCTAATCAGGGGAGTATTATTGACAATATGGGTAAGATTAGACTGCAATGCAATAGATTTACCAACACTGAATCTGAAGTATCCGAATTAACAGAATACTGTCAATATAAACACGAGATAGCAAATGTCTTGTAAACATTAATACATTTTTATACTTTAATAAAATAGTTTTAAATATTACACAGTACTTCTTACACTGATTCTTCACAAGCAATGTGAACAATTGTATAAAAAGAACGGAGAATACTCCTGAGATAATGACAGGAAATGGGACAAATATTAACATTATATCTCAGTAACAAGCAGATATGCAATACGTAAACATATACTGTAATAATACAAACCCCTCTACTAATTAAAAAAGTAATGCTGCTAGCTTTCGTTCCACCTAATCCTAATATTCATAATAAATTATTCAAACGAAGCTCGCCAGAAAGAATATATAATAAGGCTGTTCTGGATGTTTACGCCCCCCTTCTCAAAACCTCTCAAACTAACTTACTACGTTTTACGTAACATTTTTAAACCAATCAGGTTTACTAGACGCGTTTAAAAATAAATACGTACGAATAGCGTATTCCGTGGGGTTTGCCGACTTTGGGGGCGGAAATATTATCCAATGACAATGCGAATTTTCTTGAGTGACGTTTTTCTGTCGTAGTAGTTTTGACCACTGGGTTCAGGAACAGCCAATCAGACGCTTGAACAGGCCAGTAGTAGCCATCAAGGTAAGTTGCGCGAAATAGACACACATCAGATTTACTGGTAGCTAACGCAGTGTCTTTGCCTGAGAAGGTTCGTATTGTTTTATTTTTATTGTTTTAAGTCAATTTGTAAGCTGTTTGCTCTGTATTGTCCAAGGATGGTGTTTTGGAAAACTGATTACTAGTAGAATTAACATTTTTTTTGTTTATCTTTGTTAATAGTTTTGCGTAATTAATACTGTTTTCAGGGCTGCCCGAATGATAACAGACGAATATCAAATAATTTTTTATGACAACGAGAGGCTTAATTTTGATGGCGACTAGCACGACTTGTACAGGGGGGATTATTGTTGGTTTTCCTACCAACTGTCATTCGAGAACAAATGAATGTTGCCCGTATAATTTTGTATTGGCTATCACGGTTAACCCTCGCAATAAAGAAAACGTACTGGCTAGAACTCCAGTGCTGAATAAATTTCTTACTGTATATCAGGGGACAATAACCGTGTAATGCCTCAAAATTGACTCCGTAAAATTGATACGGTTAGTCTGCAATCACGAAGAACTTTTGTTTGGTCTCCTTGGCTGACGTTTTAAAATGGAATAAAAACCTAGTGCCTATTATCTTATAGATAAGTAGTACTAACACTGGTCATTCTTATAGATTTAATTTTAGAACTTTCTAGATGTATGTTCTATTGCTGACCTATTTTACCGATGTTTTAGCCAATACTAACCATGACCATGTATTTTAGCTAATTAGTATAAACCATAGAGGTAATGTATTAATCATTGTGATCTTTCGCGTATGAGTTCTTTGAGAAACTTTCATCTATTAATACATTAAGTTTAAATGCCAACATTCAGTAATTTTAGAGTTTTGTGGAGCACTAACATGTCTAGATGAATAATTGAAGCAAACCACTCATCTTTTGGAAAACTGAATTCATAGATATTCAGATATATATTTCTTTTTTTATTTTGCAGTATGCAAGGAAACCGTGCACCTCGTCCTGAACAGCAAAACCATGGGCCTAAACCAAATCCCCAAGACTATCAAAAAAAAGGAGGCATCGCAAACACCAATGGACAGCATGCCGACTCCAGTGAACATCCAAACACAAGTAAGGACATTTGTAATAATTCAGATTGATAGCTGTATTTTTGCCATTCTCCATAATGCCTAGGAGAGGACTGACTAATAATGTCATCGCTATACCTTGACACTTCAGTTTTATATTGACTTTAATTTTTATGCAACAATCTAGATTCTGCCTTGACCCTTGACCTTCAGAGCTTTAGGAAGCCTGGGGAGAAGACTTACACCCAGCGGAGCAGGATGTTCGTAGGGAATTTGCCAACAGGAGTGACTGAGCAGGAGGTTGAAAAATTGTTTTCTAAGTATGGAAAACCCTCTGAAATTTTCATAAATAAAGACCGAGGCTTTGGCTTCATAAGGCTGGTGAGTTTCAGTAAACGTCTAAAGAACATTTAGGTGACAGAGCTTGCATGATATGCTGTTCCCCGCTCCTTAGAAGGTGTTGATAGCATGCCCATTCACTTGATGTTGAGACCTTGTTTTGTTTGAAATTTAGGAGACCAGAACTTTGGCAGAAATTGCCAAAGCAGAACTCGATGACACTCCCTTCAGGGGCAGGCAGCTTCGTGTTCGGTTTGCTACTCATGGAGCTGCTCTCACTGTGAAGAATCTGCCACAGTTTGTGTCCAATGAGCTTCTGGAGGAGGCCTTCTCCATTTTCGGCCAGATAGAGAGAGCTATTGTGATTGTTGATGACCGCGGAAGACCCACCGGCAAAGGGATTGTGGAGTATACGGCAAAACCTGCCGCAAGGAAAGCACTCGACAGATGTTCGGACGGGGCTTTTTTGTTAACTGCGTAAGTCTATAATGCTTTATTTATCAGCTGAGAAGTTGTTTTTCCAGTAGTACAGCTTTGGGTTCAAACTGAAATTTTATCAGTGAATTTGAAGAAATGTTTTGGAGTAGGTGCAAGTCAGTTCACAACAGGTCCAATTATATTCAAACTTAACACATTGTTCTGAACACATCAAGGTTTCCCAGACCTGTTACAGTGGAGCCTATGGACCAATATGATGAGGATGAAGGACTACCAGAGAAACTGATTAACAAAAACCAACATTTTCACAAGTAAGTTGTTGAGTGGTTGGCAGATCGTGTAAAGAAGCCTGTATAGAGAATCAATAGTTATGATGGGTGTTAAGGTGGCTGTTCAGTCATAGATCCTGGAGCTTGATTGTGAGCATGTTAGGCAAAACTGTATTAAATGCTGAACTGTGAACAGCAAACTGTTCTCAGATAAGAGCCTCTAAAATTCTCACGTAAGTGCTCTGATTTAATTTAGATTTGATATGCAGGGATGCATGATATTGGGTTTTTGCCAGTGTTTTCAAACTCATTTTTAGTCTGCCGATAACATAAACATATTTTCATTTAATTTTACACCAAGTAAAACTAAGCTCCATATGCAGTTTTGTTGAGCCACAAATGTTACTGCAAGACCCTGGTGACGGTGATCTCTCAATTGCACAAAATTAGAGAAAAAAAGTTATTTTAAACATATATTTTCAAATATACTGAAATTTCAGCCCTCCTTAAACATGGCGGGATTTGGTTCCAGAACTAGTGGACGCCAAAATCCATTGATGCTCCAATCCCGTATATGAAATGGTGTAATATTTGCATATAACCTACACATATCCTCCCCAGTTTTTAAAATCATCTCAATATTTTAACTTACAATAACTGTTTCAATATAAATGCAATGTAGCTAGTTGTTGTACGTTGTTGCATCTGACTGAGTGATTTTTTTTTTAAGGTCCATATACAGCGATCGAATGATGCCAGAAAGCCAACGTTGTAGGCAGTTAGCGGGTGTATCGCTTTTTATTGTAAAACTCTGATTTTCTGGAGAGTTCTGTATGTATTTTATAGTACTATACTTAATACCTTGCCTCTCCCCTATAGCCATCAGGATACACCCAAACTGACTTGTGCCTGATGTGTGCCATGTAAAACCGGGACCATCAAGAAACATTTTTCTTCTTACACTTAGATTGATTGATTACGTTTGATGACTTGAAAGAAAGATGCATACAATAAAACATAGAATATTTAAAATACAAGTACATGTAGAAAATACAAAGTTTTTTCTATTTATATCTTTTTTTTATTATTATTATTTGAATATTTTCGATCCACAGATGTGTAACCTGCAGATACAGAGGGCCTGCGGTACTTCAAAATATGTCCATGCAGCCAACATTCTGAAGCTTGCAGTTACTGATTGGTTTCATTAAATGACTTGAAAGAGAAACACAGGCTTATTGGAAGAAATGTTTGTATGTGCCGATAATGGGCATTTGAAGCTTTCTTTGTCCAATACCAATGTTGTGGTGATATCACCCTGCATCCCTATTGATTTGATCAGTTAAATTTGTTTGCATTAAATAGGCATTTTGAGAGAAACGCTGTGTCACTAATGTCATGTGTTTCATCTATTAAATAAAAACCTCTGTCCTTTCTTGGTTTGATTGCACAGGGAGAGAGAGCAGCCACCAAGGTTTGCACTGCCTGGCACATTTGAGTATGAGTATGCCATGCGCTGGAAAGCCCTCATGGAGATGGAGAAGCAGCAGAATGACCAGGTGGAGAGGAACATCAAGGAGGCCCAGCAGAAGCTGGAGGCTGAGATGGAGGCAGCGCGGCACGAGCACCAGGTCATGATGATGAGACAGGGTGAGTATGGTGGAGGTTTTTGATTCCTTCTTCCTCATTATCTTTCAGGTATGAAAAGCAGGCAGAACCTTTACAGGGATCCCTCTAGTATGGCTGTGTTTGCTATATGGTACATTTTAGTCTAAGGACTGTACAATGTTTCTTGCAGTCCCTCCAGAGACTTCATGGTGCTATAATTCCCGTATAATCAAAACTTAAGTCTGAAAGAATGTGTTTGAAGCAACCCTGGTTTAATATCAAGTCAAATGGTGAACTGGGTTTGCCTGATTTCTCAGACCTGCTGAGGCGCCAAGAGGAACTGAGGAGGATGGAGGAGCTGCACAACCAGGAGCTACAGAAGCGCAAGCAGATGGAGCTGCGTCAGGAGGAGGAGCGTCGCAGACGTGAGGAGGAGCTGAGGATGCATACTGAAGATATGCTGCGCCGGCAGCAAGAAGGCTTCAAAGGCAACTTCCCTGAAAATGCAAGTGTCTACATCCTCATCCCCTTTCCCCAGTGATTAACCCCCATTATCCAGAGGCACTACTGAATTCTTAAATTAGAAGGGTCGTCATCAGTTTTCTATAACCCTACACATAGTCCCGACAGGTGAAACACAGATGTATATCGATGCACAAATGTATTGTTTAATTTGAACTGTTACTTAACAGGAACTTTGAAAGCAAAGTAACAGCTTATCACTACCACAGTGCTTCAGGCTGAGGACCAGGACCTGTGATCAGTGAATACCCAAACCTTAACCAAAATGGTCTGCTGATCTAATGCACTTGTAATTCAGTACTTTACTTTCCTGTTTAACCTGCCTAAACTAGAATATGTGCAAGTCCAGTTTAAATAATTAATCAACACCACTAGTCGGCTTTTACCTATAACTGAGCTGCATAGCGACATAAAGCTAAATTAACACAATGGCTGAATACCATGGTTACTACACATTTGGTTACACATTTGTACAAAAAGACTGGCTTATGGTCTTGCCAACTATTAAAACCAATGGCTTGGCTTGAATATAAGCAAGATGTTTGATAGTAGTAGGCTTGGGCGATATTAATTTTTATTTATTTTTTTTCTCATACCATCCACACATTACAACACGTGATATGGTATTACAGATGTATTTTTGAAAAGCAGCACTATTGAATTTCACATTGGTTTTGATGGTTGCTAGAAATAGAGATGGAAAACACTTTACCACGTCCACCACATACTGCACTGTGTCACTACTAGCAAGTTGCATTTAACTAGTGCTATCACCATTACTCGATTACTTGATTATTTAAAAGCATCAGTTAAAAATTTTCTTCTTGATTTCTTGGCTATATGGCAGAAGGGAAACAGCATAGAGTGGATGAAAGTTGGCCCTGTCAATTAGCTGTATCATCTTGTGTAATACAGTATGTTGTTGTGAAATATTGCTTTAAGTAGGGCTGAACAATACCTGTTGCTTTGTGACATTTATGTTATAGCTATATAACCAGATAGAACTAATTTACCTACGAAGTTGGTGGTATTGCTGTTAGTTGTGCCAACAGACACAAGGGAGTGCCGATGAATCACTTGCTTTTGCTTAATATTGTCCCTGTGAAATACAAACTGCTTCCATACAGTGGAAGACAAATGCCTTTTCATGACCAGTTCAGGTTTGCTTTTCTCCTCTCGCTCTTTTTTTTTTCCTTCATGAACACCACCGCAAGTCAGACAGTAAAGGCAAGAATAATTGATTATGTCAGAGAGCGCATGCAGAGCGTGTAAGCCATGTGTGGTAACATCATATAAGGTTAATGCACAGCTTGGACTGCATTAAACGTTTTCAAATGCCATCTGTTTCATGTCAGGAAGTGAAGTGGACTGCATTTTCAAAAGTATTACTTGCGGCTTGCAGTGCATTAACCCTTATTCATAGTTTTAAAATAATGTGTCAGTTTGTCGCAGGATACAAATGTGTAATTTAAAAAATTTCATGTGTTCCAAGTCAGTATGCTTTGGTTTTTAATTACACTATTCTGTCTATAAAACATAATGCTAAAGTAGCAAACATAACCTTACTGTTACTTCAGTATTTAAGTAGTCATTAAAGCTGTTAAAAATGAGTAGAAACCATAAATATTTTGATGTGTAATATAGCATGTTTTGTTTTGCCTGGCTTTCTAGAGGGAGCAAGAGATGCGCATGCATATGGTTGGTAAGTGAATTAAGAGTCTTTATGTGTCTTTGCTTTGTCTTATTGCCAATTGTAATCATCTTTGACTGGCCTCATGGTATAACTTTTGGATTGTAGGTCAGGCGATGGGCTTGAACCGAAACCCAATGGCTGGGAACCCAGTGTCTGCGCCACCTGGGAATATGCCCGCCGAGGCGTCCCCTCTAATGGTAAGGTTACGGCACCCTTCATTAGGTGCTTTCACACCAACTTGGTTCCAATACCAGAGACCTTTGTGTGTTCTAACCGCAGGAACTTGGCGTAATTTCCAACTTGGAAGAGAAATGTAGCAGAGCAAAAATGGAGCAAATAGATATTGCCCATTTTGGTGGTGAAACTTTCCGATGCTTTATTAGTGGGATAACCGTACGTAGTTTTTTTATTCTGTGGGAAATGAAAGATCGGTCTGCTAGCCAGGTTTAATAAGAATCATGGACATGTCACAGTTCATATAAGTAAAATATAAATAAAATCCTGTGTCCTGTTTTTGATCGTGATCCATCCCCCAATAACTAACAAATAATAAAACAATATACAGTGGTTCCTCAGTTCTCAAACTCATTTAGAACTCGAATTTCTTAAAAGTTGAACCAACCAAATTTCCTAGAGCTCGATCTGAATCTCAGAAGTCAAACCGTGAACGGCGACCTAAGATAACTTGTATGCCCTGGGAAATGAGTGACATGGCACATTTATCAGCGGAAACAAAGGATGTTATTATTATTATTAATTATTTAAATATTAATGATAAACCATTAAGGTTCAAGTCTCCGCCTGGGTTCCATGTGTGTGGAGTTTGCATGTTCTCCCTGTGTCGTCGTGGGATTTCCTCCGGGTACTCTGGTTTGGGGGGGGGGGGGGGGGGGGGGGGGGGGGGGGGGGGGGGGGGGGGGGGGGGGGG
>JABFEB020000038.1:4596674-4608248 GCA_019775895.2 Stomatorhinus ivindoensis | reverse complement strand
CCCCCCCCACAGTCCAAAGACATGCTGAGGCTGATTGGAGTTGCTAAATTGGCCATAGGTGTGGCTGTGTGTGTGAATGGTGTGTGGGTGTGCCCTGCGATGGGCTGGCCCCCCGTGCAGGGTTGTTTCCTGCCTCGTGCCCATTGCTTCCGGGTGTGCTCCGGACCCCCCGCGACCCAGTAGGATAAGCGGGTATAGATAATGGATGGATGGATAATAAACCATTAATGCATTTAATTATAATAATGTCATACCGAGTGGGGACGGAATGGAGACAACGGCGAAGACTTCAGGGTATCGGGGAATACAGGGTTTAATTACAGGTAAGGCAGGCAAAACGCAGATGGACAATACAATGACAGGACTGGGAAAACAAACTGAAATGTGGAGAACTAATGACAACAACTAGAAACCACTGATCACGCGGGGATTCCATGCGCCGTTAACGAGGGGGACACGCAAGTCTGATCTTTTCAAATCAGATTTGTGCCACTTTCATATGTGGCACTAAATCGGATACGTATCCAATTTGCGGCCATGCGACCTGAATGTGAACGCTCCGATCGGAATTCATGGGGCTTTTTGCTTATACGCATGCACTGACATCAGCCTGCACTGGCTGGGGATTTAATTGATATTTAGGGAAATTAATCTATTCATGTTAAACTGGAAGGAACCTATCGTAATAGAGTAGTATTTGAATTAATTGCCAAAGAAATGGCACAGCGTGTACAGGAACGTGGCTTCAATGCCAAAGAAAAATAAAGAGCCTAAAGTCAAAGTTTAAGGAGGCAAAAGACTAGAATCAGCGCAGCGGTCATGGCCGCACAACGTGCCTATTTTATGACTAGCTTTTTACTTGTGTAGAAACGTATCAATGTGTGACATTTCAGAGGACCGATGCGTTCACATTAGTCAGATACAGGTCACTTGTACTTATGAATGTGAACTGTCAAGATTGGATTGAAGTGTGAACGTAGCCTTATTTTCTTACTTTACAAATTACTGTTTTGATAAATGTGTTTAGTACAGTATATACTCTTCTTTTATCCGGTTCATTTTGTGTTTAAATGCTAAAAAAAACATCGGTGTTCAATCACAAATTCAATCACAAATCAAACTTCTTAGAATTCAATCTGGAGTTCTGAATGGATTAAATTTGAGTTCTGAGGTATCACTGTATTTATCCTCCATTGTTTTGGTGTGGTGGTGTAGTTTTGTATGAAACTGAAGTTTAACCTACAAATGTTTTGTCTCCCATGCTTATAGTAATGGAAGTGCTAGACTTCAGCATATAGCTTGGAACAAGGATGATGCATTGTCTAAATTTTTGAAGCCCATTGAATAGAAGGAATTTTCGTAATACTGATTCTGCTCCTGTTTTTCTCCAGCAGGGAGGGGGAAACAGTGCCATGCCAGGTGGGGGTCAGGGAGGATTTCCAAGGGGCCCTCCAGGCCCGGCTGATTTTGGCCCAAATAAACGTCGCAGGTTCTGAGACCCTGTGTTCCACTCTTTTTGTTGTCTTTTCCCAGATTTTTCTCTCTTTTGTAGAATATTTTAAAATTTGTATTATGAATTATTTTTATTCTGCTATTTCAGAACTCGTATGGGAATGATTTTTTTTTTTTTAACTTTGGGATACTCAAGTTTGATATGAGCATCTTTTGTCCAGCTGTTAAACTCTATAGAACACTTTCATCTCCTTGCTACTGCAGTTTTGTAAATTTCTTCTGACATTGTATATTGCTGTTGAATGGTTGAGCCAGTAACATTGTCTGAAACCTGCTTTTCATTGCCTTGTTAAATAAATTCTTATCACTCCTTTAAATATTGTCATTTTTAGATAATCTTTGAACTGCATGGAATAGACCACTTCAAACACAATCATTTTGTTACAATTTTTAAATTTTAATCCCAGAATCCCCATCCAGATCTTCAGTGAAGTGATTTTGCTGGCCAAAATGGTTATTTGACATGGTTGTGTTTGTTTCACAGACCATTGGTCGTAAATGCAATTCAGAATTTAATGTTTCTGCCCATGAAGCACCAGAGGGCGCCAAACCTTATAAACTGTTAAACCATAGTCATCCTGTGATTTTTGAATCACCCCGTCATTTGATAGTTTATAATACAGTAAATACTAATATATACCAATAGATACCCATGATCTTACAACTTCAGGCAATAGTTTGCTTAGTGTGAAAACTATACAGTGGTACCTCAGAACTCGAATTTAATCTGTTCATAACTCCGGATCGAATCCTAAAAAGTTCAAATTGTGATCGAATTTTCCCCATAAGAAATATTGGAAGACCAATTAATTGGTTCCCGGCCCCCAAAAAATACACCTAAATGTTTTTTTGTTTTTTTTTAGCATGTAAGCACAAAATGAACTAGATAAAACAAGAGCATATACTGTACTAAGCGCATTTATCAAAACGGTAAATTGTAAAGTAAGAAAATAAATATCCAAACAATGTGTCCTGCCCCACTCCTTCCGTGTGCAGGCCCCCTCGCTAACCTCGTGTGGAATCCCTGTGTGATCAGCTGTTTCTGGTTGTTGTCATTCGTACTCTGTATTTCGTCTGCGTTTCAGTTTGATTCCCCTGACCAGTCATTGTGTTGTCCGTCTGCAGTTTGCCTGCCTTACCTGTAATTAAACCCCGCATTCCCCGATACCCTGATGTCTGCGCCTTTGTCTCCGTTCCGTCCCCGCTCGGCACAACAATATTATTATAATTAAATGTATTAATGGTTTATTATTAATATTAACATAATGAATAAAGAATCTTTATTTAAAAATGTATTTTATTATATAATAATTACCATTACTGTCTATCATTGTCTAAATGTATTTTTATTGTCTAAATATATGTATTCAGTTAGTGTAACATGCATGATGCAATCACAGCTAATGCGAGGCTGAGACTGAAGTTTTATCCTTTGATTCTGCTGAGAGACGCGCCGTGTGACTCATTTCCCAATGCAAGTTATCTTAGGTCGGCGTTCACGGTTTGACTTTTGAGATTCAGATTGAGCTCTAGGTAATTTTTTTTTTGAACTGGTTGGTTAGACTTTTAAGAAATTCGAGTTCTAATGAGTTTGAGAACTGAGGTACCACTGTATTTTTTATTCTATCTATTGTATCCACTTTCATTTTTTCTTGTCAGGTTTGACAAATAAAAAAAAAAAATCATTCTTTCACTGCTCCCAGCCATCATTCAGCCATCTGCTCTCACAGTTTCCTCCGGGATGCCGCTGCCCACCTCCAATTCTTCTATGGCTTGGAAGTAGTTGGACAGGGTAACTTCAGAACATACCACCTGTGTATAGAATACAGTCACCCAGGTATTACATGCATCCCTAACTACTGCCACTTATTCTTTGCTAACCAATGGAGACCAGCAAGCAAAGGTGTATTGACTGAATGCAGCAAGAAACACAGCCTAAAGCAGCACTCAGTGGAAACAACTCAGGGGGCACCAAGATTTGAACCTAGTCAAATGCTCTACCACTGAGCTATACCCCCACAGCGAAAGAAAACGAGATGAGGTGGAAACACAAGCTACTTTGATACACTCTCTGGCTACTCTTTATGCAGCATCTGGCTCTTAGGCGAAAATATCAAGTGGACCGGTGGCCAAACCGGGTCTGACCTGAAGGGGCCCTTGTGAGTATTTCTGTATGACAGGGTGCAATGCACTATCATGGGGGTTCCTGGTGGTCTAGTGGTCAGGATTTGGCGCTCTCACGGCACAAGTTTGATTCCGAGCCAAGGAATTCCAAGGGTCTACCTGGGTTCTTTTTTGTGTGCTTCCCTCCACTTCGCAATGTGACCCTTTTGGCTAGCTTATGACCTCTGGGACCTGGACGAGGTCCTCGCAGCATTCCCAGTGTAGTTGTCCCCTCAGCTTCCTCTTTGCTCTTCTGTTTTTCTCTCCTGCCCACTAAAATGAGCAAAAGGGCATTTTCACATGCCCTTCTTGGCAGCACAGGCCACTTCACTTTGGAGATTGAGATATATACAGTAATGCCTATATTCCAGTTAATAAGAGGTGCTGTTCCTCTCCTTCTCTGATTGCAAATTCAAGGATCTGCATGATTCCACTAACAAGGCTGATTAAAATGAGGTTTGAGTTTTAGTTTGTCTAATTGTTAAAATGATGGCATAACCTTAAAATTTAATGTGTATTTTACTGTGCAAAAAAAGATGTTTTACAGAGAACTGAATAGAATAGTATAATTTATTTTAAAAGCCTTGGAGGGGAGAAAGGTACCAAAAAATGTAGTCTATCAGATTCGTGTGTCATTCTCTTTTCTGACCAAATTGTAATTACCACTTTGGACACTTGCGCCCTCATAACCCTATAATTGCTATGTATTAGTACAAGTGCCTTTGATACATAAAATGTAGTATACCAGTTCTTTGTGAATCCCAGAGAGTTGCTCAATTGACTGGGTGTGTGCGTGGACGTATGCTGCTGAGAGAGAATTAGACTTTTTTTTTTTATGAATTGATACTGCAAATAAACTCTGGAAACAAAAATACATCATGGCACATTTAAGTCTGTTCCTACATTAACCTGTGCTACTACCTGCAATAAAATATATATAAATGAATATTGGAGAGAAGTTATATACAGTACTGTGCAAGAGTCTTAGGCAGTCACATGAACTGTTTAAAAATTCTTCATGCTGGTGTAAAATTATGATATTGTCTGTCAACCTGTGTTAGCTTGGCCATTTGAAAAGCTCTTCTAAAGTCATCCCAGTGTCTGGAGGGACCATCCAATACACTAATGCTCACTTGCCAACTACCCTATCTTGTTTGGTTAATCAATACCCCACTCAGTTATTTAATGACTCTAGTGAATATTAATTGAGCTGGTGGACAATTTTAGCAAATACATTGAGGTGCTCTTAGGTGGAGGTTTGGGAACTGAAGTGGAGTTCATCTAACCATCCAACTAGATATCAGTAACTTTTTGGAGAACAGATGAAATTCTTGTTTTATTATTGTGTTACTGTTAATTTTCATGCTTTGTGTTTTTTCTGAGCAAATATACAATTACTACCAAGATAAATAGCCTTTTACAATTTCTTTGACTGCCCAAGACATTCGCACACACAAACACAAGGAATAGGATGAATTACAAAGTTTAAAATGATGGTTGGAAGATAAATATTCCAATATTGCTGTTTTTTTAACACTGTAAAAAGATACGATATAAAGAAGTCAGTATGAAGTTGTCCCTGAGTATATTTTCAGTCATTAAAATCATCCCTGTCAAATTTGGTAGTAGACCGATTAGGTATAACTAAATAGTAAGGAACCCATTGAAGTTTCATTACTAAAACCTGTTACTGGAATCCTCAACGGCCACTAGAGTTTGGAGTGGAACTGCTCCTACCCCTTGGGTCAGAATAAGGTCCAGCAGTGATGCGACAAGGGAAGTTATTACCATAGACAGCATTTCAGCAGAACAGAATCAATCTCCAATACTTAGCACCTGTCACAACTCTTTTCTTGTTCTTTTTTCTTTGTTTTTCATGTAGATAGTTGATGTCTCTCTATCAATATATATAGTGTTTAATCCTTCTGCGCAGTTTCTTCCATACACCAAGCTAGAAAAATTTAGTCATGTGACCAAAGAGAAATGACTTCTGTTTTCAATTAGCTAATGAGTATTTCCTGAGTGAAAATGATGCATAGGTCCCTCCTTATGAAAGTAATTTAGATTCATTTAAATAAAGAGCCACAGCAAGGGATTATTAGGTAAGCGATGACACTGCAACACCATCTCAAATTATCCAGAGCATGACAGAGGAAAAGTCGGTTACCAGGTCATGTCTTACTGGCTTACAGTGCTTCCCCGTCTCAGTACTGCTCAAGTGGATTAGTGTGACTCACCATGCAGAAATGGCGAAGGTCTACATAGCACTATTGAGGATTTTTTACAACGCACTTTACCTTTAAGAAAACCGGCGTTTCTTTACAGAGCTTTAATGAGTGTTCAGAGCCTACTGGTTAATTTCTAACACACTGGTACTGAGAGCAGGCCTATGAGGTTCTAACAGTGTTTGAGGAATTCACAGCAAACTCATCATAATTTCTTTTTGGTTTACCAATAGGTTGTGTGCACCAATAGTAGTGATTATTGGCAAAATAACCATTCTCAGATGTTGTCTTTGAAATAGAAAAGTATAATTAGGCTTTATAGAGTTTTGTATGTGGTGACTAGGCAGCAATATAATATGCTTAAATAGTTGTCCAAACTATACATACAAATGATTGCAATATATTTTTTGGTGCTGAATGGTTTCAGAAGTGTTTACCATTGATCAAGTGAGAAACGAGGCTGGACTGCACTCTAAACATCCACACCTTTAAACACAATTTTGGGCTACACAAGTCTTAGCGGCAACCGTTGGATTTAATGTTTAGCTGCTGTTACTGAACAGCAGAAGTTGAAAGTTCAGGTTCAGAAAGTACAGATCCAGGTGAGGGATTCTGGGTAAAACAGACACCCTCTGAAATGTTGTCCAAAATGATTGATAAAAAATGATGGTAACTTCAAAGGCTCATGCTAAATGAGTGCTGTGATAACTGAAGCTCATTTATAAAGCTTTCCTTGCAGTAAACGGCACACCAGTATCTGATGATGCGACATGTAAAGGCCAATGAAGATTGGAGTGTTACTAAGCGGTAGAGCCTTTATATATTATGGCTGTCTTGTTCTATGGCCTTTCAGTCTGCATTTTGCAAAGGAAACATCCATGGGAAGCTGAAGTTTCCTCAAGCAATTCACTCCGTTCCTGATGTTCTCCTGATATACAATTATAATGCCAAAGTTTGGCATGATTCTGAATAAGAAAACATTACATTTCTAACAGTCATCATTTAAGCAGAGCAGAGAGCAGTGCGCGCTGCTCAGTCATCATTTAAGCAGAGCGGAGAGCAGTGCTCGCTGCTCAGTCATCATTTAAGCAGAGCGGAGAGCAGTGCGCGCTGCTCAGTCATCATTTAAGCAGAGCGGAGAGCAGTGCTCGCTGCTCAGTCATCATTTAAGCAGAGCGGAGAGCAGTGCTCGCTGCTCAGTCATCATTTAAGTAGAGCGGAGAGCAGTGCTCGCTGCTCACTCATTGTCATTGCTCTCACTGCAGTGTTCTAGATGGTGTAGGTCTGTTTGCTCTGTGCCTGTCAGTAGCCACCAGGTACTGGCTTGGTGCTTTTGGTCCTTCTTGGCTGGCATTTTGCTCTGGGCTTCTGCTTGGCCAGTTTCCGTGTGGAGGATTTTTGATCTCATGTAGCTAGCAGTCTACAGCTGGTGTGCTTTGCCACACCTGTCCTGTCTTTGGGGTTTTCTATGTGTCCTGTTTTTGAATGCTTCCCCTTTTAGGTTCCCTGGATTCTGGTCTGGTTTGAGTCTGCCTTCTGGTTCACCTTATCCTGGAGGTTGTCCATCCAATCAGCAGCCCAAGTCCTCCTGGCTCCCACATTGCAGTGTGTCTTTTTTCTGACCGGGGGACTTCTCCCAGTTGGACGTGCCCCAAACACCTTCCCAGGTAGACATCCAGGAGGTATCCTACCAGTAATCTCTGGTTCTTTAACTGACTTTTGCATAATATTGTATCTGAAGAAAAGTTTTTATAACACATGCAGCACAGATGTACTGCGGAAGGAGAGACATAGAGCTCTGCAGCTGCATGCAGCATCGAACGACAGAGCTCCACATACATCCCAGAGTGTACAGCTCCATGCAGCATCGAAGGACAGAGCTCCACATACATTGATACATCTGCACAAAGGCATACAGAGTGACAGCGCCGGATGTTCTCTGTCCTTGTGGGAGAAAATGTCAGTGATGCAGGTGGGTTTCCTGTCATCCATTATATAGCATTTATAATTTCATGCAGTGTTCTGCAAGATTTAAAACAGACTGCTGGGATTGAATCCACGACACTCCCGCTTTAATGCGCAGGGAACATTTTGAATATGAATATTGTCTCATTATCCACTACTCTGACCTACATAACGAAGAGCAGCTAATCTCTGTGTGGGTGTATGATGAATGATGTAGAAAGAGTGGGGATTCTTTATGAATCATAAAATATGCTTGGTTCTTCTATGCCACTGGTACAGGAACAATTACATTTGGTAAGTGTCTTAGGAACCTTAAGTTCATGGTCGTGCTGCAGGTCAAGGGACATACATATATAGTGGATATATTAAGTCTATGCATTTTTATTGAAATTTATTGAAACAGGTTACTGTGATGTAAAAAAAATCAAATTATGTTACTCATTTTTCCATCTTTAACATTATGGTACAACAAACAAACTACTGTACAAGTGAAAACAGTTACTCAGTAGAACAAGCAACTGAAAAAGTATAACATTCTAGTTGCTTATCTAATAATACTTTATGGGGCCATTTCCATGTTCTTTTTGCTCCCTGTAAGAATGCTGCAGTCCTGTTGTGGCCATGGATAGAAGCTCATCTAATGATGTGAGCTAGATGTGGCGTTGGCTGTACCGTCTAAGGCATCTGATGAGGTTCAAGGTCTCTATAGCCATTCTGAGAGCCTTCTACGTGGGAGCGTCAGAGAGCATCCTCACCATGAGAACCACAGCCTGTTCTCTAATTGCTCTGCCCAGTTCCCCAAATCTCTGTTGAGAGTGATACATTCATGTGAACACATTCCCCCCCAGGAGCAGAGCTGCCAAAATCTTCAGGGACACAACCCACCCAAACAACTACCTGCTGTCTCTCAGGGGGAACTGAGAGGCCCAGGAGAAGCTTCTGCCCTCAGGGCGTCAGACTGTGTAACACTTGATTACACTTCCAATTCATTTTCCCTCCTTATCTCTGCACCCCACCCTGTATTTGATTTCTATTGCACATCTCTGGTATATATGTTTTTTCAGTATAACTTCCCTTGTTTATGACTATTTATTAAATTATTTCCTTTAATGTCTTTTTAATATCTTTTTTGATTGTTACTGTTTTTATGGTGGAGTTGACCTTGACCACCTTGCATATCACCACAGGTTACGGTATGACTGACTGTATATACCTATACATGTAAATAAAACCCTTAAATCCTTGTAAAAGTTGTTGGACATTTAACTGCATATTCTTGAAGGACACCTGCTTAGTCTGGCATGTGCTGTCTAACAATTAAATTATATTTAAGTTTTTTTTTTAGATAATCCATTACCTGCTGTGAAAACAAGCCATGCTAATTATGAGTGTGAGTATTTCTAGGTACAGACTTCGTAGTTCCCATGGCCTGTAAAAACCAGCTACTTGCAGGAAGAATGTCTCTGTTCCTCACAAGAATAGTGGAATTAGAACAATTCTTTTGTCAGGTTAGAACTTGCATATAGCTTGTTACCTTGACGTTTTATCAATGTGGAACCTAGTCCAGAAGCCTTTTGTATTTCCTTCTTTTTGTGTACAACTTTTCATGGTTAATCGTAAGTCCAATAATCCAAAGACATACTGATTAAATTTCACCTTGGAGTACAGCCCTGTGATGAGCTGATGCCCTATTTAGGATGTCCTCTACTCTGTGGAACATGCTACCACTGCAGGGCTTTTCTGTATGAGGGTGATTTTATCGTAGGTGGAGTTGGATGTTTGCACTGGGGGGGACAGGCCTGGTGAAACCCTGGGGAGCCCTTGTTTGTGCAAAGTCTCCACATGGAAGATAGAGCAGTACTGCTCTTTCCACTCGGGCGGCTGGAGAGACCCAGGGATGCCCCCCAGGGATGTTATACTCTCTTTTCTGGTTCTCTTAAAGTTTTGCCAAACATCAAAAATAGGTGTGAAACCACAGATACTAACTGTATTTGCTTTTTAATTTCACTGAAAGTTTGATGTTTGTTTATTGTTTAGGCCAGTGGTAGGGAACCGGTGTCAGTCCGGGTTTTTGGGATGACCTCTCCATCAGCCAATAATAGAGCAGTGGTTCTCAACTTCAGTCCTGGAGACCTGCTCTTATTGGCTGATTAGGCGGTAATCCCTAAAACCTGCACTGACACTGGCCTTCTATGGATCAGGTTCCCTACCCCTGATTTAGGCTGTTACCAGATTAGAGCAAAAAAAGTATATTTTACGGTATAAGTATACATTTTACATACAGGAAGTAGACAAAATTATGGAAACATCAAATGAAAAAGGATGTAATTTTCATCGTCATCACATTTACAAAGGTGAGTCATAGGTTGAATGCGTAATGTAGTAGAGTGTGTAATCTATGAATAGATCTGATTACAAGTACTTTGATTTGAGCAATTTCAAAGCAAAACAAGCTAACAGTTGGTGTTTGTGTCACAGGTGCATTGTTCAGATTAAAAAAAAAATGATTTATGTAATAATTTAGTCTTAAAAATAAGGACATTTGCCAGACACAGCCAGCTGCACTGGCATAAAGAAGCAGTGGTTGCCGGTCAAAGCTACCTGACAGAGACTGAAGGGCCGGACAGCTGCTAAACAGCACAGAAGTACAGCCTCGGAAATGACCACAGAAGTGAATCATCACGCCTGTGACCCAGTTTCAGCAAAAGCTCAACGTTGTGAGCCTCACAAAGGTGGAATTTATGGCAGGGCTGCTTTCTGGTGAACTACTTGTACCCAAGGCCAAGGTTGAACCCCCCGCCCCCCTCAGGGAATGGGTAAACATAACAGAGTCTGAGTCACCATTTACCCATCAGCCTATATCTCAATGAGTTTACATTGGGAGGAAGCCAATGCATGTCTTCAATGGACAGTGTAGGTGATCTGTAATGGGATCTGCAGCTATTTTATGGGAGACATTAGGTCCTGCAATTGTGCAGAATTGTTGTATAATAGACAAAAAATATAATGCTGGAAGATGGATGGATGGATGGATGATGGATGGATGGATGGATGGATGGATGGATGGAAAAAAATCCACAGAATCCATGTGTCAAATATATTAACATATTCGGTATCATTTGACACAAAAATCTCACTTTCAATTTCATTATGCAATTTCTTATTCGTTTCCAATGGCAATTCATCTACTTAGGAACCCAGACCCAGTTATGAAAGAGGGTATCTGACAAAGCATGACTATGCCCGTCACAGTATTTTACCTTTATTTAAAAGGTAAAACAGCATCATTGGAAAGCTGAATTTGTATCATCTTGTAATTATTGACAGCTAATAAATCTGAATTGTTAGAAAATTGATATCAAGCAGAAAAACATAAATGTATTCGTTACATTCAGGCAGCTTTATTATGAATGCCTGATTCACGTCATGAAATTATTCTTCATATTGTTATTGTAATAGTTCTGCATATTGGTTAAACTTGACAAATAAAGACAAAAAGTATTGTGTATTTTATTTTCCAGCAATGATCAAACTATACATTAACAATTTAGCAGATTAACATATTTTACGTGCCGTTTTCAAGCAGAATATACATTTTTTATATGATTTTTTTTAATAGTCGTACTATATTATAGGTGAAAAAACCTTTACTCCCTTTGCATTTTCTGTATAACGCATGTTTGTGTATTTAGAATAACAATTAAGTCAT
>JABFEB020000038.1:4585972-4596574 GCA_019775895.2 Stomatorhinus ivindoensis | reverse complement strand
TAGGTGAAAAAACCTTTACTCCCTTTGCATTTTCTGTATAACGCATGTTTGTGTATTTAGAATAACAATTAAGTCATTTAATGAAACATCAACAAACCACGCTATTACGAGATATTTTACCTAGGCCTATAAGCTCTCAATTAAAATGCAAGTGATTGCTAATTTGTTTCCACAGTGATGGTAAAACAGGGATAGATTGAAGCGACCTGTTGCGCATTTACTAGGTTCAAATATATACGGACCGTGTGCTGATTTATTTCTGCGTGAATGTCTATTATGTAGGGAGGAAGTACAGTAATGTGTTTAAATTGAATCCGGAGGCGCGCACCCATGCTATTAATTAGAGATGATGGAGAGTAAGAAAACATACATATTCTTCAGCGTTTACACACATAAAATATAACAGAAGAGCATGCATTTTGCCCCTTTGTTTCACCGTGCCGCTTGCATGCGGCTCTGCACAGGCGCTTACTAATGCTGATCTGCTTAGTACCGATCTGCCGGCTGACCTACTTTACTAGCTGCGCAGCGGCTGCCTGCCAGCCCCGTTTGCCGAAGGCAGCCTATGGAGGCCGGTTAACAGCAAGAGGAATGAGAAACACGGCCCTGAAAACGGCTTTGTAATGACACTGCTTTATTTATCGTATATTGCTCGTAAGACACTAATATTTCGGACCGTACTCTAACCAATCCTATCTTACTGGATTTCGGTTTATGGCTGTCTCATGCCAAGTCCGGTTCCTACTCTCTCTAATGTGGGCTGTACCTTGTGTTTGAAGAAGATCATTAACTGGTTTCACTTATGGATCTTAAAATCAGAAGCCGGTAATTCAGAGGTAGGCATTGCTTTTTCTTGTTTGAATTTGTCTTAGATTGAACTCTCTTTTAAATATGCGGGCAGATCTAGCGAAATACTGAAAATGTCATTTAGTCATTTGAGGGAAACGACAGCGCTGGAGTTATGAACGAAGCAATAGCAAAACTAGTATTTATTTTGACATGCGTCGCATTTTAATTTGGACTATGTTCTGTCAGTATTTCTTGTAGTTTTGGAATAACGATTCATATTCGTGCCTCGTTATTGTACAATGCACGGTTACTGTACAGTATACTGCCTTCGTTTTCAGTGAATCATCTTCCGTATGGATGTAACAGTTGCTGTGTTTGCTCTTTTCAGTAAATAAGACTTGTAAAATAGCCTTGGCTAAATTTTACAGGGCTTTGTGGTTTTTTTATGATTCCCCAAACTTCGATCCATGTTGGGCAGTATATTTCTATCCACCGGAAAAATATTACTGAATAATCCGTATGTCAGTATGGTTTAAATATATGAATGAGTACTCCTTAATTACCGATGTTTATACATGTACGAAATTGTTATATTGACTGTTGGGTGACAGCTGCTTGAGTGAAATAGTTGCATTTCTTTAGTGTTAATTGTCTTGGAGAGTCTATTGTCCATTGAAATTAATTAAACGTCCATTTTATGGTTTACAAACCTTTCCGTTTATTCATTACTATAAAGTATTTTTCACTGGGTTGAACAATACATTTGTTGACCAACTTGTTGAACAAGACGAGTACACGCCCTTAAAATACCTTTTTCTGCTCTAGTAGGCTACTTAATAAGTAAATAATTGATTGTTATATTAAACAACAGAAATTGAAAGTAAATAAAGACTGCTTCACTGCACCAGTCTCAATGAACTGGAAAATGCTGTTAAATCAGTCTGCAATATTTGTTGGTCACTCAAAAAATTTGGTTGTGTGACTAATGGGTTATTACTCCTGCCTTTTTATAGTTGAAGTTTATTATAACAAAGATTCCCAATAGGATCCATTTTACAAGACATGCACAATATATATTAGCATATTGATATTGGCCTATATATGTTTAAAATCGAGATATTTATTTTGACGCAATGTGTCAGTACTGACTGATGTGGCCAGCTGATATTTAAACGTTATATTAAAAGTTCTGATATCCAGAGCTAAAGACATGACCACTAACATAATGGAGGTGATTTCATTGGAGGATCGGCCATTTACTGCGGGCCTACCTGGGGACAAGCGATTCTGCAGGCTTATTCACCACATAGAAGAGTAATTCGACAGTACTTTCATTAGCCCATACTACGATGTTTTTTGTCTGTTTATGTCAGGAAATATCTCAACATAGTAGCTTGTCTGTACATGTAATTAAACACAGTATTGCTCTATATATCTAAGCATATAACATGGATAAAAATGCAACAAAAGAAAATTTAAATCAAAGACAAAACAAAGGAAAAAGTTAAAGGCTCAATTTTAGAGACCATGTAACAGTTTGTTTTTTTTAATGGTAAGAAGAAACTTACTACCTTATCCATTTGTACTTTGCACATTTTTATCAACTATTTCATATTTTGTACATATTGCTACATATTACTTGTCATCATGGGCTCCTTTTTGATGTCTGAAAATCACGGTGAATTTTGTTTTGGCTTAATTTTGGCAACCAAGCAAACCAAAACAAACCATGATTGTTCTTGATGAAAAAGGGGCACTCACCTCCTCAAAAAGGAGACGCTTTTTTATGGGGCACTCACCTCCTCAAAAAGGAGACGCTTTTTTATGGGGCACTCACCTCCTCAAAAAGGAGACGCTTTCCCCCTCCCCCAATTTATTTGTATATCCCATGTTCTGTATAGCAGGTATAAAAGCCTAAACATCCTTATTGAAATTGCAACTAAATGTCAATATTTAATTTGCCAATTTTATTTTAATTCTGTTGGTTGCAAGGTCACATCAAAGTAGGTAAGATATCTGATATTAATCTTCATTTTACTTTTAGTTTCAATAAGGATGTGTAAAATGTACAACGCTGGCTATCTGTGAGAAATAATGAGACCGGTCCTGTGAATGATTCAGTATGCTTACACCTAGTTATTTTTAACAGCATATATACAGTACAGACACACTGAGCTCCTCAGCCTCTCTCTGTAGGCTGTAGGTCTTACAAAGCCTTAGACTTTAATTAATTAAGGGTTAAGAGGACCCATAGTTCTGTAGCCGGTGTGACCTTGCTAATCACCCCAGATGCCTTAGTCAGAGTGCAGACAACACCAGGGTTTCAATAGTGACCTTGTTATAGTGACCCGGAGAGTTCACTCTTTTCCAGTATGTGTATCCCTGCTTAAGTAATTATGCATAGATTTCTTTTTCCTGTAAAGTGAATCCTGTGAAATTTCACAGTGTACTTGCATACTTAAGGTTTATTCAATTTCCAAATAATGGTCTGTTTCCTTGTTGCAGGCATGACACTTTACACACACATTAATCTTTAATAACTTGCACAAGGATTCCGGATACACCATCATGTTGTAGCAGTGTACAGTTCCTCCTGCTTCAAAGTTCTTTTTAAAGCCAGCCTAGAAAAAATCAACTGTGCAGTACAAATATTTGTTGCTGCAGTTCTAATTTAATTTTCCTACAATTGAACATCATCGGCTACAGCTGAACGCAAACACTGACCTACCCAGAACAATATGGTTCTGCGTATAACATGACATGTCAGCCTTTCTGTTTGTAGTGTTTAGTATGTCAAACATACACATGATGGAATATCTCTACATGGAAAAATCCTGCTTTATTGTTTAGGTTGCTGTTAAATTTGTATTCAGATGTTTGTATGTGTATGGTTTCTATGTTGAGTTTAGAGTTAAATGCGGCAATAAAGCTTGTGTGATACATTATTTTGGGAGTTCCAGACATTGTCCTTCTGTCTGTTATTTGCTATACGTCTGACATAGCACTGTACTTTCAAGGTTAGGAAAAGAACAAATATCAACACTGTGTACATAGAGGTCAGGTCACCCATCCATCCATCCATCATGGACAGAGTTCTGGGGGCACGAGGCCGATCCCAGGACCACAGGGCAGAATGCTGTGCTGGGCCCTGCCTCGGATACAAGCTGGGAAGCAACAAGCAGACACTCGTATCCTCCTACATACTGATACACAGCCACTCGTCACGGGCCAATTTATGTCTTTATATCTGTCACTTAAGGGAGCATAACAACATGCCTTTTGGAATATTTTATGACATTAAGTATGCAAGATTATCCGCATGGAAAAGAACTGCTTCAGAAGCAAAAAAAATGATTTCAGAAACAGGATTTTCAAGCTGTCGTTTCTCCTCATCGCTTAAAATTCATACACTTACTTTGGAGAATGTGGGGAATTTTGCAGAGCGTCTTTTTTTTTTTTTTTTTTTTTACGAGTAAGAGAACATTTGAACAGCGTATGGTCAGTCATCTACACTCTTCCTCACCAGTATGTTCAGTGTATGGCTTAGTGGGTTTGGCTGATGTCTGTTTTTGGACAGCCACTGGTTCAACTTCCAGGGTCAGCAAAGTGATGTCATTGTTAGCCAATCAAGAAGGTCTTTAACCCCCAATTCAGAGTCCTGCATCGGTTCGGGTACCTGACTGGTACCCTCAGATAGTTGCTGAAACGGGCGGATTTTAATGTTCTGGAATTTTACGGGCATGTATGCGGGCGGGTAATTCATTACACACAGGCGGGTAGCAGGTCAATCAAAACAGTATTGTAGCCTGCAAAAATAACATATAAGCGTAAATACCTATGTATTGGGCTATCATATACAATTTGCCATCATCAGTGTGTTCAGTATGTCGGGGTGCTTTCGTTTATTTCTCTCCAGTGTTCAGTATGTCGGAACTCTGGTGAAAACGTCACAAGAAACGTCACTTCTCGTCGGAAACACGCCTCTTGTGAAGTAGATGTCGGACAAGATTTTATTGTCCAAGTTGCCCCTGTGACGTAATTTCAACATGGCGGCTCACACACTCAACAGTAATTCTATTTTGTAAATCTTTAAAAATGTTTATTTTGTTAAATGTATTGATAGTGTTGGGTTTACTCTAAATAATGCAATTTTTAGAATAGGGACTAAGGGGTTAATTCTTACTTAACACTGCCCCCTCGTCTCCAACTAACCACGGCCCTGTGGCGAGGTCACTTGGCCCTGCCGGCACGCTGGTCAGAGCCTACTTTAAAACTGCATTATTGTAGAATTAACCCCGTCTTCTCCACTTCTTCTCCGTCTTCTCCATTCTACATCACTTTGGATAAAAGCGTCTGCCGTCCATGTACAAAGGTGTCTTCCCACCCTTCTTGTTTGTGGTTGCTGCTGTGTACTTCATTTAAAAATTTACTTTCATCATTAATTCACTGTGGATGCAGTTCCGAGAAACAGCACAGAGAGCCAATAAAATTGTTTAGCAGTGGTTCACAAGTAAAGTTACATCAAACATTAGAATGTGAAACCAGACTTCTCCAAATAAGTTTTCATGGTGATGATTTCTAGATTGCACTCTAAATGGCAGACAGGTCACTACAGGCACAGAACCAAGATAGTGACCCATGTACTGTAGATATGATTCAATTTTTGCAGATACCAGCATGTCCATACCAATGTGGGTGATGTGATACAAATGTTACACAGCGATGTTTCAATAGGTACCTTTTTTTGTTTACAAGTATGGTGTATTCCAGTATAATATATTAGAGGAAAATATCAGAAAGGTTATTTAGTTGAATTTAAATAAAAACTAGCTTGAAATCTGGCTTACTTGGATTTATGTGAATTGAAGTCAGCAAGACAAATATGTCAGTGTCAACATTATGTCCAACGCCATATTCACAATTAACAATAATGTTAGCTAGCTAACTACCTAACTGTAAATTAAGTCGTTAAAATTTGTGATATAAAGTAGTCCATATAAGCAACCATAATGAATGCAAATGTGGGTTTGGGTGATGAACAAGCACAAGTACTAGTTAAATAGATGACTACATAAAACATTTTGTCAATTGTCAACTGGATGTCACATGCTATATGTAGTTTTTCTCAAAATGTTTGACTCCTAAAAAAATCTCTTCTTCTCACTCTCACATGCCATCACCTGACACACAGAATAAAATAAGGGAAGAACCTCACTTAAAATCATTTATTCATGTTACCTAAACAAAAAAGGGTGAGGCTTTTTAAATCAAATTTTTATTAAAGAAAATTTTCAAGAATAGAACAAGCAAAAGTTTTCTGAGAGAAACCAAATTCTCATCCCACGTGGACACACAAAAAGGCAAAAATGTCTGTTATAGTTAACTGTCTGCTTTTAATAAGTTATTTACATGTTTCATAAGATGAATGACTGTCTGTCAGTTGCTTTCTGAGCTGACTGACAGTGTGTGACGCTTTTACGACAGTGCAGTGCTCCATAATACATGCTAAAAAGGACACATCTTGTGTATCGTTACATTTCCAGCCTTAAGCTATGATATAAAGTAGCTGAAACTCCCCCCTCATACAATGGTGTGTGAGCTTTAGGAAGAATGATTGCACAGCAATCTTTTATACAGCAATGCAAAGTAAATAAAATTCCTATAGTTGCAATGCAAGTTCTATAGGTTAAGACCCTATATGCAAGTGTACAGCACCATTTCCTTATAGTTACTCTACAAGCAAATCTAGTAGGGAGAGCATTCCTAGCAGCAGAATGCCATGCATATGTGGTACACCATCATTTTAAAATGATTTATAATTTTTTCCCTCTGTGTATTTAAAAAAAACTATAAACAGACGAATGGGAAAATGACAGTATACACAGGGCAGATTATATGTAAATGAGAATAATAATCAGCACAAGAAAGAGGAGGAAAAGAGGTATACTTTTGAAAGAAAATATTTATAAATTGGTTATATTTTCTTCATCTCTTACCTTGGATGTACCCTAAGTTTAGTCTGGTTTGGATGGGAGACATTCTCTACATAGCCAGGGATCTTATTAAATATAATGGGAGACTTCCACGTGGGTAAAATAAGACACCTTGTCAGAAAAATGATAAACTCAACATGATCAGGTTTATATAAAGAAAGTACCATTGAGGAAGGCAGGAGACCAATCCCTGAAGACCTCGGACTAGTATGCGTGCCAGACTGGGCATCACCGGAGTGTAAGTGAGGGGGTTGCAGGGGGTTGATGGTAGTGATCGCAAGTGGGATCAACATCACGCAAGATTTCATGTAATCTTACTTTGGCCCAGTGTATGCAGAGAACTATTTTTAATAGTTCTTAATATTTAAAATATTTTTAATTACTTATTTTTAATGTATTTTTTCTGTTTTTTTATTTATTTATTTTATTTAAGCAGAACCTCGTCTCCATTGCTACAGCCTGTTTGAGTTGGGGAAGCATATTCGTTAATGCTGGAATCTGCGAGACTGGCAGCACGAATGGGACACGGCCGAATTCCAGGGGGGGGCAGACGGCAGTGGGAGTAAGGATGGACACCATGCAGTTTGGGGCCCTCTGTCCATCCAGCCAACAGAAATGGGAGTGAGTGCACAAAAAGCCTTTTTTCAGGGTTGCCCTTTATCTGCTGATTCTGAATGTTACAATGTCGTCTATGTATTAATAAGTCATATGTGATTTGGTTGCGACATGCTGATGTATGGCGATACAGTAAGGATGGACAAAATGCAGCCTTTTCAGGACTTTATATCAAAAATAGGGTATTTTGTGATATTCTTAAGACATCATGTAAAATAACTGCCAATGTCATAAAAGCCAAAAATATTAAAATAGTTTTTTTCAGTCATTCCCTATGAGAAATATATGCATAAAAAGGATCAGTTCCTTATGTTATGTTTCTTATGTTCTTATGTTAAAGGGCAAACATAAGATAAATCAGGACAGAACTGACTGCAACAAGTATCTTCCTCTATTCTTGGTCTCTTAGAACTTTTTAAAAATCGGAGGTAGAAAAGTATCTAAACCAAGCAAAAAACACATATTCAAAACAATGCCAAATCATGGTTAGAGTATTTTGTCCGGCGCTGCAAAATATCACCACGCGTCACCATGTGACATGGTACAAAATCCTCGCGAGAGCAAGACGACTTGAGACAGACCATGCAGCACAAACTTGAACCGCCTCCGTGACGATGCAACTTTGCCCTTATTGGCTGAAGATTTGTCACACGCAAAGCTGCAATGCGTTATCTGCTATTTCTCCCAAAAAGCACGTAAAACAGTGAGAATTGATTTCCAGTTCATTTACCTGGTAAAATAAAGTTAAAATAAATTATGTATACTGTTAGATCATTTATGTAAGTTAATGGTTTATTTATTGTTAGTTACTGTAATGTTGCGCTGCTGTGAAGAAGGCAATCAAGTAAGAATTGCATTGTACTCTGTACATGATGATGATAACTTTGATATCCTTGAAATTCATGTATTTCATCTTTTTCCTAACAAATCTTTTTACACAGTGCATTTTTTACACTATACACAATAGTTTTATTCACTGCTAACAGTTTGTATCAGGAGTTGGTTATTGTAAAAGAAGTAATGTGCATGCAGGTGACATTTATATAGATTTATCTAGACCCTTCTGCCAGTGCTGCCATTGCAGTCAGGTCTCGCAGCCTACGAGGAGTAAAAGTTGTCTGACTTGGCTGCAGTCAGTTTATACTCCACCCCTGCAGCCGCCGGCAGATTGCGCTCCACATCACGTCAGCTGCAGACAGCCAAACCCAAGTTGAACGCATCCATTGCTTCTTTAAGGGAGGATGGGCAAAATCCATTCACTGTTGGCATGGTTGCCGCTTTGTTGATTACAATGTTAAACATTACAAGGAATAACACTCAGTCCTCTCTTCTTTTCCTTCAGTACTAGCAAGTGCGTGGATGATTTGCTAAGTGAAGATGGGAAGGACCGAGCTAAAAGGTATTTCTGATCACACGTCATTGCTAGTAATAGGGTTTCTCTCCAGTCAGGTCTATGTCTTTGGTCTACATTCATTATACCAAAAGGCTTCAAAGGTAAAAAGTAGCGTGTGGGAAAAAATGCTGAATTTTACTAAAGGGTCATTGTTGCCCTGATTGCTGAATTGTCATGTTTTAAGGTAATGATGACGGAGCCTCAGGTGATGAAATCAGGGCACACAAGAAATGCTGCATTGATACAGATGGATAAAATATCAGGGATATTGATTATGTGCTCATTGATGAGCTATAAAAAGACTGCAAGCTATGAGCTTATCTTCTAATCATTTCTTACTATACTCCTGTACTCAATAGAGCATCACGCAATAAATCAGAGAAGAAGAGAAGGGATCAGTTTAATGTCCTCGTCAAGGAGCTGTGCACCATGCTTCAGGGGCAGGTGCCCCCCCGCAAGATGGACAAGTCCAGCATCCTGCAGAGAGCCATCGACTTCTTGCAGAAACAAAAAGGTTCGCCGTGCTTATTGCATATGTACTGTAGTGCCTGCCATTCCCGGCAGAATCAGGGTCACCGCTGTCAGGCACTCAGCACATGGTTTCCACGTTGATCCTCCCAGTCTGCATTCGTTCTTTACTCTTTATATCCTTTTATATATTTCGCATATAAATTTACACACACATTTCTTCCTCTTGTAGAAATCTTGGACCAATCAGAGTCCATTGAGATTCAGCAGGACTGGAAGCCTTCATTCCTCGGCAATGAGGAGTTTACCCAGTTGATGCTGGAGGTGACATTCATTGCCATTTTAGTTATTTCCTAAAATTTTGCTTGTAGTAGTGTAGATAATAATTGAGGTATTTCATATGCTAAAACAAATATTGAAATGAATAATATCTTCGTTATAAACATATGCATGTTAAATCTTGGCACTTTTGTTTTTCTCATTGTAGGCTTTAGATGGTTTTCTAATAACACTGACAACAGATGGAAACATCATTTATGTATCTGACAGTGTTTCTTCCCTCATTGGCCATTTACCAGTAAGTGAGTGAATGACTAATTGTTTAAATGTTGTGCTTTGGCTATAATGGTAGCGTATTGTCAAACCGCCATTTAGCTAAGTAATATTTTTCCATGCGTGTGGAAATGCATCAACCAAAATGATGTACTGTTTGGGAGTTCATAAATTGTAGAAGTTGTAAATCTAAGAATATGAATAGAGTCTTGGGGGGGCTTGGAACCTATTGCAGGTATGTCAGGACAGATTGGGAACAGGGGATCCTAATGCGGAGTAAATCGGAAACCTAAATGCTAAATCAGAGTCGTAGTTAGGGGTGTGTGCTAGAGTGATGAAACCAGGGTTTCTCCTGGAGAATAAGGGGAAATCAGGCAGTCATGCAGATGCTTGGAGAGCATCACAATCAGGCTCTTTCAGAAGGGGATGAAGTTTCACACACTCACCATTCAGAGCATCAGGAGATATTAAAAGAGAATCTGGCAAATAGGGGGAACCTGACAGGGGGTCGTGGTTGCAGAACAGGCTTAGAGTCCATCCTTACAATTACAGGGACACCTGATAGGGGATGTGGCTGCAGAACAGGCTCAGGGTTCACCCTTAAAATAACGGGGAGACTTGACAGGGGTCATGGTTGCGGAACAGGCTCAGAGTCCATCCATACAGTAACAGGGAGACCTGACAGAGAATATGGTTCAGGAACAGGCTCAGAGTCTATTATAGTAACAGGGAGACCTGACAGGGAATATGGTTCAGGAACAGGCTCAGAGTATATTATAGTAACAGGGAGAC
>JABFEB020000038.1:4557931-4571477 GCA_019775895.2 Stomatorhinus ivindoensis | reverse complement strand
ATCAAAGTATTCCATAGATTGGCCAAGAAAGTTGATTGAATTATGACCAGGCCTCCATCATCACCTGACATAATGCCTACTGAGAGCTACAGGGCCTGACTAAAGTATGAGATTTACCAAGATGATAAGCAGTATTCTTGTCAGAGCAGCATCTAGGAGGAGGTCCTAGCTCAAGTAGCTAATTCAGGATGGGATCAAAGCAAAAACTTGATTGGTTCAATGGCGAACAGACTCATCATGGTCATTCAGAAGAAAGGTGGCTATACAGGATAATAAACTTGGTGAAGTTTATTCCTTATATAGACTGAATAAGACAATTTTATTATTATTTCTGTAGATGGTGAAGTGAGAAAATCTACTTAGCCTAATATTGCCTATTATTTCTGCACACTGAAAATCAAGAGCTTTTCATTTACAGTATCTGTTTGTGAAAGTGTAATGTAACATTTTATCTCTTAATATATTTACTTGGAGCAAAAGAAAACTTCAAAATTCATTTTTACAAGTCTGCCCAATGTTTGCTAAAAAAATATGTCCGGAAATAGTACTTGCCTAATAATTCTGCACACAGTGTAGACTCAAAAGTATGTGTATATAAGTGGTAAAAAGTGCAAGTGGAGGAAATCTATGAAAAACAGAGAACATGCCAAATCCACTATAGAACAGAAGCAGGATTCAAGCCCCTATGTGTTGGAGGTGAGAGGGAACTAGGGTTGCAAAGAGGTGGAAAATTTCTGGTAAGTTTTCAGAATGTTTTCATGTGAATTTTGGGAATTTATAATGCAAAAATTCGGAATGCGGTATTATAGCTGCTTTCAGCTTCTGGTTTTTGCTGCATAAATGGGCACACGTTTGGTTCTACATCAGATGAAGGGAAAGGCCAAGCTGTGGTAGCATCATATTTTTGGTATTGTTTTAAATATAAAATTTGATTGTCTAGCCCTAACAGTAATACTCCAGATGTAAGTTCATGAAGCACTGATTATCCAGCCCAAACAGTATAATTCCAGGAGTATATTCATACACCACCGATTGACCAGCAGTAACAGTAATACTCCAGAAGTACGGTCATGAAACACTGATTGTACAGCCCTAACAGTACTATTCCAAGAGTATGTTCATAAACCACTGATTTACCAGCCCTAACAGTAGTATTCCAGGAGTATGTTCATGAAGCACAGATTGTCCAGCCCTAACAGTACTATTCCAGGAGTATGTTCATAAACCACTGATTTACCAGCCCTAACAGTAGTATTCCAGGAGTATGTTTATGAACGACTGATTAGCCAGCCCTAACAGTAGTATTCCAGGAGTATGTTCATGAAGCACAGATTGTCCAGCCCTAACAGTAGTATTCCAGGAGTATGTTCATGAAGCACTGATTGGCCAGCCCTAACAGTAATATTCCAGGAGTATGTTCATAGAGCACCGATTGTACAGCTCTAACAGTAACACACGCCCACGTTTTGTGTTTTCCATCAACAGATGCAGCCCCAGGGACTGTTACACTGCAGACAGCCTCAGACTGTGTTTCACTCCGCTCATGTCCCACAGCAAAGCACTTTGGGTTTCCTTCAGCAGCCACAGCAACAGCAGCAACAACAGCCACTGCAGCATCGCCACTCCCAGAAGCAGACTGATAGCCTTTCAGATTTCCAGAACATGCTGACATGGTAGCTAGGGCAACTGAGGCGCCATGGAGATCTCTAGTGACTGCTGTATGTTCTGAGGCAATATATACGATGATGGTCCCCCAAACCTCTTCATCTACAGTACAACATCTCAGTCCCCATCTGGTGGCCTTACATTGTGCTGACTAACTTCTGCTTTTGTATCTGATGTTGGTGTGATCTACAGGCAGGAGCTGCCTTATTTGGTTGGCAGCTCTCCTAGTCCCAGGTTTGGCCCAAGAAGTCTATTTAGAAATCCCAAAGCATGCATAACAGACATGTATGTTCATGCTATGGGACCCCCCCAAAATCTTGTCTTACATCATGTGTGACTGAACATGTGAAAGCAGAGATTTTAAGAATTGGGAAAATCACATTTTGTGCATTTGCATGTGGACACATTGCCAGCAATGTAAGCCGAATATTTTATGAGGTGAATTAGTATGTTGCTCTTGTACTGTAATGCCACAGCAGAATGTTAATATATGTCACGTAATCCAGTAAGAAAAAAATGAATTTTGATTGCTTTTGTATAAATTGTGCATTTAATGGCAAAAACTACCAGAAAATTAAATATAATTTATATTAACACTTCACTAAAGACAACCCTACATTTAACAAAATTTGTTAAAGTGGATCATGCAATCTTTCACACAAATGATGGATTGAGTCTTTTAAACATTCAGATTCTTGTATTTTGACATTAAATGTGAAAGACTTTATGTATTATATGAAATTGTGTAACTTTTAAAAATAAACATGATTGATTGTAACAGATTAAGAGGCTTAAAATGTGGTATTTGTATTAGTGACTGATTTTTAGCAGAATGCACTTCTCAGTCTCAATCCCGCATTCTGCCTACCGTCTCACTCCTGTGTTCCAGTCCAGAAACGGGGTCTAATCACATTACATCATCACATTCAACTGCAAACTAATGCATCTTTAAATTAAACTAACCACTATACGAAAACCTAAACTGTTTTAAATAATATAAATCTATTCATTGTGGAAGTTAAGGTGTTCTCCTTTAAAGGGGGATTCTAACCAAATTCAAAATGAAATAAAAGATAAATATACATAAAAGTAAATGAATCTTCTTGACATCCAGTTATAACAGTAGTGGTATTCTGTTAAGCTACCTTGTACACTGACCACAGAAGAAATGTGTTCAGCTTTCTACAAATTTATGTATATGATTCTAATATGTGTGTTCTACTTACAGTATGTGAGGCACAATAAATCATTTCCACAGGCTCCAATGATACAAACCGTATAGCATTAATGGCCGTGTGCTTTCTCTTCGCAGAACATGTATACTTATTGCTCTTGAAAATTAAGAAAACAAAAAGACACTTGAAAGCCTGTATATAAGAACGGCATATTGTGGTTGCCTTACATGGATTACATCTATCCTCTTGTGTACTTCTCTCAGGTTTTTGTTTTAAGCTTCCACAATTCAGTATTACATGTTTTTGTCATTGACCATTACCTTTTAATAGTTTGTCTGTTGTGTGCAATGTTCATTTTATGGGGTGAAGGAAACAAGGGAGGTATCAAATGTTGTAAAATAATGGTACCCAATATGTTCACTGCACTATATTTATAATGCAAGTTGTCTCACATCTTATGTCATTATTTATGAATTAACAGGTAAACGTGGGAAGAAATAACTTGTTTTAGTCAAAGCACAAGATATAATTCTATGATCTTGCTTAGCAGACTCGAACAGTGGGGGTTTCTGATTCTGCCCTAAACTGGTTCTCTTCTTATCTATCAGACAGGAGTTTCTCAGTTGGTGTTTTATATCTTACATCTACTACTGCATCTCTGACCTGCACTGTGCCCCATGGCTCAATTCTTGGACCAGTGCTGTTTTCTTTATACATCCTTCCGCTGTCTCAGGTTATTTCAATTCAATGAGGTCATGCAACACATGAATGCCATTTAATCTAGCAAAACATAAATAATTGCATAACAGATTTACTTCCAACATAGTAGATGTGTATATTGACCTTATAAATGTACTATTTTTTTGTTGAAATGCATTGCTTTGAAAAAAATAATAAAAGTCTGTCCAGTTGTTCTGTTTGTGTGTTCATAGATGTCTGTAAGTAGTGCACATGGAATATTACCACAATTATCTTTCACAAAAGGCTATTAAACATTCTGTAAATGTAAGACTCTACAAAAAGGCACAACTGAAGGCGGTGGTCTTTTCCAGTGAGCACATCAGTGTGATGTTAAGTCTTTGACAGATCTACACATATGGTGCATGTTCTGATGCAAAAGGCCCGTTAGAATGAAATGGGTTTGTGGTGTATGCGGCCAAATACCAAACAATGTAGTCATGGGTAGCTGATCGACTGGACAGGATCAGTATATCTTCAAGATGTATTTAAATTAAAATAAAAAGTACGACAGGTGACTTGCCAAACACTGATTTTTTAAATGTGAGGCCATAATCAGTCTGAGAATAACCGTGTCCATAGTTTGGTCAGTGAACTTTATGTTCATCCTGTGTATCGTAAGGGCTGCAGTAGATCCTTAAACCCAAGCTATACTTTTTTGTCGGCCGACAGAAGTTACCACTTTCCTTTAAAAACGCATGTTTCAAATCTGCCGCCGTCATCAACCATCGACAAGTAAAATGTTTCAGTAGTTGTCTGTGTTGTTGTTTGTATCGGAAATAACGTAAGTCAATCGTTTAAGTAAAGTACATTGTAATCGCGTAACGCGAGATGTGTCCAAACACAAGGGTAGCTAACCTGATAACTATCTCAGTTGTGCAGTAGCTCACTAGTAAGTTAGCTGGCGTGCGAAAAGAAACACGGAGGGAAGATGTAGTTGTTGCGTTTATTTAATATCCAGATAACAGTACTACACTAGGATAGAATATTATTGTAGCAGGGAGTTCGCTTGTATGAAACTGTAACTAAATGAAAGACTGATGGGCGCGAAAGCTCTGCTTTGATACGGACCGTATGAGATGTTAGACTGGCATGATGCCTGAAGAAGGAGGACATTTAGGGCAGGAGTCAGCCTCCGTGACACGGGACTCTCTGATACGCGCAGCCTTCCGACAGCTGTTGGCCGTCACGACACACAGACTGAGGATCTTTGACGTCGGAGTCGTCGCGGTAATAGCGCTGCAGAGGTATTTAACGGAAAGTCAAGCCGCAAAGGACCAAGCTGGTGACAGTTATAGCTATGACGTAACCGTCACCGACGGGGTCTGTCAGGCTAAATGCAGCCTCTCCCCTCATCTCAACCATCTTGTGCAAAAAAATATACTTCGCACCGGTGTCGATGTTCACATAAGGCAGTGTTCGTTTGTTTACAACGAGAAGAGACTGGGGCAGGGCACCGTGTGTTTAGAGAAGATGGAGATAGCGGCGGAGCGCTCCTCCATTCTCAGCTCGACTGAGGATGTGGACGCTTTACCCGTTTGGTCGGCAGAGGGAGTTCGAAATGTGACCGTCCCGCAAAGTGATGTGCCCACTCAGACAGGTCGCAAACATTACTTATCATTGTGGAATAACGAAGATCCTCACGGATCTTTATGGATCCCCCGAATCCCTCCGACAGAAGTGGTCCTAGACGGTAAGCAACGCAACAGTAATAATGATGATGATTAATATTGTTGTCGTTGCTGTTGTGAATAATTACTAATGGTAACAGTAACATTAGTAATGCCTCATCTCCTTACGCATCTACTGGTTAAGTGGTTGGAAGATGGATAAAACCTGGATTGATGCTAAGCACTGATTTTGCTTCTTTTTCCAACAGTGTCAAAATGTATTCCACTTTGTGATCTGCATAACTCCTTCTTGCATGGGTTGCGGCACCCGCCTTTACTTGTGCGCATTATGTGCAAATCAAGACTGAGATTTTATGGAAAGCTGGACACCAAAGTGGAATTCCCTTTTCAAGTAAGCAGTGTCATTGTTGAAGTGTTGTGTCCAAATATGGCGGGAGCTGTAGTGATTAACTGTGGAGTAAAATGAAGCAGTGATCCAAAAGTTCTATACGAGCACATTCTCAGTAGCCGGTTTGAGGACAAACACATAACATTTTACTTAAACAGCTTGCCCTCTCATCTGAGTCATTAAGTTAGTGCAGAGAACTGTCATATTGGCTGAGCAACTTTATATGAAATGTTTTTATAAAATATCAGGCTGTGCAAATTGAATGCAAACTGTACGCACAGGTGGTGTATGGATCTTTGTGTTACGATACCAAATGTGTGATCGGCAGGTCGCTGATTTCAGTCACGGGGCTGGCAGAGTGTATTTCTTGTCGGGTCCTTTAGCACAGTCCTTAGCCCCAGCTCCTCCAGGGCCTGGCTGACTCTGCTCTCCTTGAGCAGGAGTGATAGATCTTTTTCTGCTTGTGCGTTTTTCTGCCACAGGCTTACTTTCAAGTTGCAGATCACAGCGGTTCAGTGTCCTTGGTCCTTTGGAATGCACTATGTTTCGAGTGGTACCAGGCATTGAATGTAGGAGTGGTGATGTATCTTCAAAACTACACACTGAAACGGAGCTTCCAGAACAGGTCACACCCCTCTCTCGCAGATTCCCAGATGAGAATCTTCTCCTCAGTTGGTAGTGAATCAGCCTTCTATCTCTATAATGTCTTTTTATATGAAGCCTAAACTTGGATTTGTTTCTGACTATGATTTTCCTTTTTTTGTGCAGAAATTTGCCTGAATCCACGTGATCCAAGAGCTGTCATTACTGTGATACCTCCCAAATGTGTGATGCCACAGTGGGGCTTACCCAGTGTCACTTACCAATTCATCACCAGGTCTTGATTCAGATATGAGCTTCAGTCTTGTTTCAGATATGAGCTTCAGTCTTGTTTCTTAAGTAAAATACACCAATACTGTGCCATACAATATCATTTATATTTCCAGAATATATCAGAAGAACATAAGTATACAAGTATATAAGTTGTAAAATAACTAATTTTGATTAGAATTAAATACATTGGTATAAAAGCCTTAATTATATACTTTTCTGTTTAGTTTTATGTTCCAAAATTACTATTATTGCCATTTTACACATGCTTTTTAGTCTGTGCTCTGGTTTATATCCATTTTTGTTTTTCAGTTCTGAACTGGAAAGTTTGCCAATTAATTCTGTCTGTGATGTCATTGGCCTTGTCACTTTCGTGGGACGTTGTGAGAGGATCAAGAAGAAGGCAAACACAGGTACCTGAATTTGATTTGTGAACTTCAGTCATAGGCACAATGTCATCTGCATGAGCGTTTTGTGCATGGAACATGTTCTTATCTATAGCCAGTGTGAACTTTGATATGGGTGACGCGGGCTGGTAGTGGCTTAACACACCACTTATTTTATCAAGTAAATGAGGTGATATTGTTAGGTATTCGCATTTCTCTTGCCCCCATTTTACTTGAATACAGTAAGCAGAATTCCTTTAGGTTAAGCAATGTTTGAGTGTTCAATCTTCCTCATTACATTCCTGCAGTAATAAGCCTTTGTAAAGAGCCCGTGTCGCCTGGTGCAAGAACGACTTGCTTATACAAAAAGTGAGATTATCTTACAGAAGTAATCATTTAAAGCTGGCAAACGGTAGACTGTACTTGGGAACTCTGCATTACCTGTTAATAAATAACTACTGTACCCACTGGCTGCTTCCCATCTAGTTTACACAGATCTGCAGGTCATTTTGAGGTTTTAACAAAAGAGAAACCGACTGGTTTCATGAACTCTTAATAATGCATTTTATGTTATTTTCAAGAAAGGGAAATGGCATATTGGTATTTGTTAATGTTTATAAAAGCTGCTATTGTCCAGAATGATGTACAAATGAGGAAAGATGAGGGTCTGAGAGCAGGTGCAGCCAGTTTCCTCCACCCTTGATGCACTTTACGGTTAAGGGCCTTGCTGAAGAGCCCAATCTGCCACACCAGATTTGCACTAATAAACCTTCCGGACATTTGCATCCTGGTTGCTGTCACAATCACTTTCTTGTTAGAGCAATAAAATTGTATGGGTAAGATCCGGAAATGATCAACTTTTGAGACAATTTACACCAAGACTGAAGCAGGCCATATCATGATCACGAACAGAAGGTTGGTTTTGATTCTTGGTCCTGTTAGTATCATAACTCAAAAGTGAATCTTTTTTAACCTTTGGGGACACATTGTATGGGTGAAGAACTGGAACCGATCAAATATAGAGACTGAAGAAGGCTGCATAGTGATAGCAAAGATGAATGGCTGCCTCAGACCCTTGATCTCGCTAGTGTGAGATTACATGGATGAAGATCTACACCTGTATTCATTTTGATGCAAATTGAAACTGCATTTCTATGTGTCGGGAAAGGAAGGTCAGGTCAGCTGCAGAAAACATTTGATCTTGTGAAGACAGTAACTCTAAAAGAATCTGATGGATCTTTTTCAAACATCCCAGGAACCTTGTATAGGTAATGGTGTGGGGCCTACGTCATTTTGAGACAGATTGCACCCACACTGAATCAGTGCCCCATTGTGATCAGGGAAGTTCCATATGTGGTGACTATGATAATCTTGTAACTTTTTTCCCTACAGTCCCTGAAAAATACTGGACTTATCGCTGGGTTCATGCTATGGATGGAACATCAGCTGTTCCCTTTGTTCTTGAGATATTTGCTTCATCTCAGCCAGAGATATTTCATGGACTATATCCAAGTAAATACTCATTTTTATGTCCATTATTAGGCAAGCTATGTTGTACTGCCCACGTCACTATTTTTATCGTGACTTCTCTGATATTTTTGTGCCGATTAATGTTTTCTTAATTTGTGTTGCATGTAACTTAATCAAAAATCTAACATTCTTTGTATATGGTTTCAAAGCTTGGAAGTTTTTCTTTTTTCTTTAACCTAATGAATCTAGAGTAATAAACACGCATCCGGACTCATGTTGTAATTAAGTATCATTGGTTAAACTCATTAAAACAGCAATAATTTTCTCCAATGTAGTGACTTACCTGGTGTGCACTCAGATGAGGGTATGCAGAGAAGCAAGCACTTTGCCCTATCTGACCAGCTCCTGTGAGACTCAGATATTCACTACAGGTCAGTGAATGTATATGTTTATGCTTCCCCACTTTGGAACCTTAATGAGCTATATATTACTCACTTTGAGTCTGGAATAGTGAAGCATGTCTGACGGCTGGCTTAATCCTTCCTCTCAGTGATCTGAGAAAATATACACGTGTTACCTTATCTGTAATGAGAACAGCTCTACAATCTCAAGCACCTATACACTTACCCCAACATAACTCAAAATTATTTGATGGCTCTTTATTGGTAAAGATCTGGAACCTATCAAATGTTGAGACAAATCGTATCAAAACGGAAGCAGTGCTGCCTAGTGGCTTTTCATGAATAAGATAATTCAAAAAATACTATACAGATCGTATATCACTACAAAAAAATCATTGTGTGAATGAAGATCTGCACCTGATTTAATTAGACAAATCAGCAAAATTGAAGCAGCAGCACTATGTGGAAACAAAGGAAGATCAGGGCAGGTGCAGAATACACTTGATCTTGTGAAGATACTCTAAAAGTTTTTGGTGCATCTTTTTCAATCTTTCCAAGAACATTGTATAGATGATGATCGGGGATCTTTCTCGGTCTGAAAGAAATCGCAGTGTAACTTAGTGGTGTCTTTGAAGAACAGCAACAGACATGGATGTGGTGAACCTAATTACATTGAGACAAGTTTGTTTGTTCTTTGTATGGGTAAGCCAGTGACATATTTGTGTGTAGCTGAACTTGAATTTGTCTGTTTCGGTGTGTATGTTTAGGACTTCCGGTTAAGTTGTAATAGATTTATCTAAGGACTTTTGCTTCTAGGTTTTCACAAAGGTCAGCCATACATTTCCAATCCTAAAGTGAAAAGCTTCATCCAGTGGACTAAAACTTTGAAGGAGAGTGTGATACTAAAGAAGACTGTCATTGGTGGTCATTACTGTTATCCTCCTTCGCCTCTGCTGTTCACTCAAACCATTGCTAATGACTCTGGTGAGAAAACTTCACTGTTCACTTCTGTAAATTACTGTTGAATTTTCTGTATCGCATGACCACGTGAACCTCTTTTAAAACAAGCATCATAAGTTATATGTTAAATATGCAAAATGTTACCTTATACCAGGGGTCTCCAACTCCGGTCCTGGAGAGCTACCGTCCAGTAGGTTTTCTATCATACCCAGCTTCTGATGAGCCACACCTGTTCTCAGGTACATACCAGGAACAGGTGTGGCTCATCAGAAGCCAAGTGGGACAGAAAACCTACTGGATAGTAGCTCTCCAGGAACGGAGTTGGAGACCCCTGCCGTTTATAGTTTACGATTTGGTCAGCACAGAAATTTCAAGCATTTCTGGTTTAAATATTAATGTTATGTCTGATACATTGCATGCATTAATTTTTTTAAGCTCAATATCCTGTTATTGCCGCAAGTGAGTTGCGGCAAGAACTGGAGAGTCTGCAATACCGGGAGCATAAGCGACTTGCCATCCAGGGTCGAATCACAGCCGTGCGTTATGTGGCACATTCAGAAGAGCACAATCAACCAGCAAAGGTGGCTGCCCACTTCCACACGGGGCCATATCCTATTGTTCCAGAGCTCTTTCTAGTTGTTTTTCTAAACTATGTGATTTTTTTCCAACCTTTGATTCCAAGCACTTTCCCAAAGCAGTATGCTAAAAGCTACTTTTATGTGTTTGGGTTCTGGACACACACTAGTAACTTGGTTAGTTGAATTGGTGCAACTAGGTCTGTTGTTTACAGCCAGGAAGGAATACTATAGGTCTTTATTACAAGTCTTTACTCATATCTTTTAATGCACAATAAAAGTATATTAGTATGAATGGTATTGTCTCATCATATATTGTTTGAAAATATACTGATATACCATCAAAATTCAATATATACTAGCTCTATTTGAAATTAATCAGCTGTGTATTCAGAATCATTTTTGAAGCCTTTGCAATATAAAGATTCGTATTGATATGTCCATAGCAGTAAAATGTGTCTGATAACTAGCCCCTCCTTCCTCTTTGCTTTTCATTATTGTTTAAGAAGCCTAGATCTCTAATAAATTAATCAGGAAATTCTATAGTTAGAGGAAGGCAGCCAGTATTTTACTGTTATTGAAAGGCCATTAGTGAGAGGATAAGGAGTGGTATTTAAGTGTTCCATTCCTTTCTGATGCAGGCCCTGCCCTCGGAAGGACACGCACACACTAGGGGTGTGGAGGCAGACGCATTGGAGACACTGGCAAATGCGACGGGGCCCGCATCTGAGAATCCCCCTTCCACCCAAAAGCGAAAGAAAAAGCGAGACAAGAAGCAGTACGTTTGTCACCCCTGCCATTTTGGTTCCGCATTTGGATCAACTCAAAGTGCTAGCCTTCTGTACATTCTTAGCATGCTCGTAATTTTACATTTAAGTATAGTGAATAATAGCCCATTGACTCGCAGGTCATCGCATCTCTTTTTTTTTTTTTTTACAGACGTGTCAAACGACGGTACATCACTCGTGCAGCAGTACAGATGCTGAGGTAAGAACGTTGTAATATATGTTCAAGGAGATTTTTCTTGAAAATGCGGAAACACCTTTCAGAGCCTGAAATTAGAGGCCACAGTAATGACAGTGGTATGGTGTCATTTGTTTGTTAGACCCAGGTCTTCTAGAGTACTCTGAAAATGGATGTTAGATGGTTGTGTCACATGGTTATTGCAGGAATATTTTTAGGAAGGTGATGTTGATCGTTTTAGGAAGCATGATCAACAACAGGAGGAACTGTCAGAGGAGGAAAGGACTAGTTCTGAAATGGAGGAAGATGAAGGTGACAATGGCTTGTCAAACAAAAATGACCCAGTTGCTGGTACCAGTGGACAGTCAGGTCTTGCAGGTAAAAAAAAATATATGGAGTCTTCATTTTCTTTCATTATTACCACAAATTAAGCACTTGTTCTTAGCTCTTTCTGAACTGATGGTTTTTCTCTAGACCAGTGACCTAGGGCTCTTTTTAAAAAGGCATTCAAATGTTTTTAACATAATAGATTTATCATTTGAAGAAAATCACATATTACTTTTACAGTTGTACTTAAGGCCTAGTGCATCATTGGACAGTAGCCAAAGCCTATTGTTTGCAAACAACCATGAAAGGTGAACCTTGCAGTGTTGTCATATTACTTGAATGACAAAGAAACAGTAATATTTAATAACACATTTTTATTTCTTTAGCTATTCACAGGACAGAAACTCCAACAGAAATGACAAAAAAATCATCTTTATTGTGGCAAGAAATTAAAATAGCAATTGATTGACATTAGACAACTAACAAATGCTTATATGCATAAAATCAAATGTTGCCTTCGATTCAGACCACATCCAACTGGACTTGAGCGGTATCTTAATTTTTCATACTGTCCAAGCAATACACTGTGGTATATGGTATTTTCAAAAGCAATGCTATTCCCCTGTTTTAATTAAAATTCGCAAGGTTGGGGGCACCCCCCAATAGAAATTGCAAGCAAACTTCAAACAGGTTCCACACTGTGGTTTTCAGGTATTCAGGAGTTATTGTATGATCACGTTCTTCTTGTGATTAAAATATTTTGCTAGTTTCTTGATTGCTAGTTTCAACCATTCTTGCTAGCTGAATAAATTTGCAGAAGTCTGCCCCCAGTGAAAGATATGTAAATGAAGTGTTAATGACTAAGAACTAAAATTAACCTACATCTGTCTTCACAAATCTTCAAAAATTCAACAGTGGATTTTTGCCATATATATTTTTTTAATTTGAATTTTATTCAAATAAGATGGGAAACAAATGGATGAAGTCACTAGAAAAATTATTTGTTGCAAATACTAACAGTTTTTATTTATGATTGTATTTTATTATTAATTCTAATTTGACCATGATTATATTTTAAAAAGTAGATTGGAAGTAACTGTACATGATAGTTGTCTGGCATCAAGCCCATCAAACATCTGAAGGTAAATTAAAAAAAAACCTCACTGTGACCCCTGAGACCAGGGCAGGGCGGCTGAGCTTCGTGTTATTGGAAAATCTAGTAGTGTTTGGCATGACATCACCTTTCCTATTGCTGTACCTCATAACTGTTCCTTAACTGAAGACACTCAGTCCAAGTTAGTGTATTTCTAAAATTTAATGTCTTGTAACAGTGATGTATTGCTTGAATCATACAGGAATGACAGATCTCCAACATGAAAACTATATGTGAAAATTAACTTATACAATGAATGATAACTGATGTTATCTGTGTTTACCTTGGAGTGTTTACCAAATGGTTTAACACTGTATAGTCATACTCCGTTTCTTGTATGCTGAAGTTCAAAGTTTAGAAGGTGTGACTCCATTAACAGGGTATATTACCTGTATGCTTTTCCTTTAGACAGTTTGTAAGAAGTTCTATAAAATATTATTTTGCAACAATGAAACATTAATCATAATGGCATTATAGTGACACGTTCCTTTCTGGAGGATGTGTCTGTAACATTTGTAGTACAGCCTTCCATAAGAACATGATCCCTACCATGAGTGAACAAAAAGGGTGTGTAACTCTTTTATTGAAATAGGTAAAAGGTATGATCTATTGTTAATTATACCTTTTAAATACTATTTAATATACAGTACAGAACATGAAGTAGAGGAGTCAGGATAAAGAAGTATTTTAGGCTAAAGCTTGTGGTGTGGATTGTGTACCTATGTCTGGGAAATTGCAACATAAAAAGGATTTTTGCTTTTGCTTTTTGCACTGCACTGCAGTTTGGTATTTCAAGCACTGGTGGGACATTGCAGCACCTGAAATGTCCCACCACCTAAAAGGC